>JWZX01003190.1:0-37325 GCA_001275005.1 Chrysochromulina tobinii | reverse complement strand
AGAGGAGGAGGAGGAGGAGGAGGAGGAGGAGGAGGAGGAGGAGGACGATGTCGACGAGAGCGATCTGGCAGGCGCAGGCCAGTCGGGAGTTGAAGCCGTTCACGAAACCGACGAGGCGGCGCGCGGCGAGGGCAGCAGTGGCACTGCCGGCGGCCGTAGCAGCGCGCAGGATAGGCAGCAGCAGCAGCAGCAGCAGCAGCAGCAGCAGCAGCAGCAGCAGCAGCAGCAGCAGCAGCAACAGCAGCAGCAGCCCGCCACGTCATTCGGCAGCCGCTCATGTAGTAGCAATAGTGAGGGCACCAGTGATAGCTCCATACCGGTGCCTGAGCCGGGACCGGTGGCGCCGTCCGCAATCGGTCCGTTGCCGCCCGGTGTGGCGCCTGCCGCAGGCAGTGGCGCTCCCTCCTCCGCTCGCGACAACGCCGACAAGTCGTCTGCTGGGCTGGCCTCAGTGAGCTTCGGCGGCAGCGACGCGGCGGCGGATGCCGAGGGAGGCGGGGTGACAGAGGTGACACTGCGCGTGCAGAATGTGGAGTTTGAGATGCGGCTGCGCCCGGGTGTCCACGAGTTCCTGGGACAGATGGCCGACCTCTTCTGCGTCCATTTGTACACTATGGGCTCGCGCGAGTGCGTGGACTATGCGGAATGCCCTTGAGTGCATGCTGATTGCCACCCTCATCAGGTGATGGGCTCGCGCGAGTGCGTGCATCAAGCCGCCCTCGCTGCACCCGAAGCATACCATTGCTCACCATGGCGCCGCAACCTCCCGGCATAGTGCTCACCACGGCGCCGCGCCCTCCCGGCATAGTGCTCACCATGGCGCCTCGCCTTCCCTGCGCAGGTACGTACAGCAGGCGCTGCACTACCTCGACCCGAAGCATGAGATCTTCAAGCCCGGGCAGGTGCTTGCATGGCACCCTGCGCTCGACCGCACCACCAAGACGCTCCAGCGGCTGCTTTGCGTGCCCGAGCTCGTCCTCATCGTCGACGACTCGCCGATCGCGTGGGCGAATCACGTGCCCAATCTGGTGCTGATCGATCGATTTGTAGGCGCGCCCACAGACGTGTCGCTCCCCCGCGTGGCGGAGCATCTGAAGGCCATCCATCGGGCGTACTTCGAGCGCTATGACAGGCCGCCGCGATCGCCACGAAGCTTGACCGTGCGCCCATCCAGCGGCCTCTCCCCATTTTCACTGCACAATGCCACCGCTGGGATTCGACATTGCCCACAGCCCCTCTCGCCGGTCGCGGAGAGTTCCCCAGGTTCCACAGGAGCCGGCGCCGGAGCCGGCGTCGCTGGTGGTGTGGACGGCAACGGCAGCGGGCAGCCAGCGCGCTCAGTACCACGCTCGCCGCTCATCATGGCGCCGTCGACTGCCCACACAGCCCCGTGCTCAGGCGCCCAGTGCGGCGCTCCACAGGACGGTGTAAGCCGGCGTGCGTCCCGCGAAGGCAGCGCCTTGCGCACGCATGCACTCAGCCAGGGAGGCACGCATGCACTCAGCCAGGGAGGCCGCTCAGCACCACGCTCGCCCCTCATGGCGTCGTCGACAGCCCAACAAGCCTCGTGGACGGGCGCCCAGGACGGCGCTCCGCAGGACAGCGCCCCCTCGCGTCTCCACCGAGTTCCGTCGCTTGGCTCGTACGAAGTCGCGTCCTACACGTCCGCTTCGTCCGCATTGGCGGAGGCGGCGCCGACAGCAGCGGCGGAGGCGGCGCCGCCTCCGCCGCCACGAGCAGCGGCGCCAGCGGAGGCGCCCGCGGAGCTGTGCTTGCCGACGGCGATGACAATGGCCGGCGGCGGCGACGAGGAGGTGGCGGCACCACGGCCTCCCGCTGGTGCCGCAGCCGCAGCCGCTCCGTCGACGAGCAGCGGCAGTACCGGCGCAGGCGGCAGCAGCGGCACGAGCGGCACGAGCAGCACGAGCAGCACTGAGATGTTCATGCCGGTGCGCCCAGCGGCAGACGTTCGCGAGCTGCTGCTAGCGCAGTGCGGCAGGCTCCTCTCTGGGGTGGCCTGTACCTTCGTCGGCCCCTCGTCTCTGCTGTTTGTCGATGGGGTAGTGCCTCCGGAGGTGCAGCTCGCGCGTCGGTGCGGGGCTGCGGTGTATGCCGAGGTGCGCCCCAGCTCGACCCCTGATGACCTCTGAGTGCTTCGTCATCAGCCCCAGCTCGACCTCTGATGACCTCTGAGTGCTTCCTCATCGCTGATGACCTCTGAGTGCTTCCTCATCGCTGATTACCGGATTGCCTCCCTCATCAGGTGCTCCCCAGCTCGACCCACATGCTCTTGATTGCCATCTGATGATCACTAATTGCACTTGATTGCCTCCCTCATCAGGTGCTCCCCAGCTCGACCCACATGCTCTTGATTGCCATCTGATGATCACTAATTGCACTTGATTGCCTCCCTCCTCAGGTACTCCCCAGCTCGACCCACATGCTCGTGCCGCCTGCCTTGCTGGCTGAGGGCTCCGTCCACTGCGAGCGCACGCGCCAGCTGTTACGGCAGGCGCAGGCGCATAAGCTGTTGCCCACGCTCAAACTGCTCGACGCGAGATGGCTGCTCGACTCGATCTCGCATTGGCGGAGATTACCCGAGGAGGACTATGTTCTGCCGCTTGAGTGCCTGGCGCTCTCGAGGCCGCTCCCCCTTCCCACCACCACGTGCCACACACGTCGTCGCGCACGCATCCAAGATGTCGCCGTGAGGAGGCTGTGAGGATGCCGTGAGGGTGAGATGTGGGCGAGATGGAGGACGCGGCAGGGCCGCGCGACTCCCACGAGTCGCGCGGCCCAGAGCGTGGGATGGGGAGGGAGATTACAGTGGTCTATGATGCATTACAGTGGGCAGCGGCATCACAGTGGGCAGCGGCATGGCAGTGGGCTATCACAGTATGAGGCATTCCTGCTGCCTGGGGTACGATTACAGTGGTCTATGAGGCATTCCTGCTGTCTGGGGTACGATTACAAGAGTTACGGCGCCTGGCTTCTGCGTCTTCCTTTCGTGCGGTGCAATGACTGTGGGGAGATGATTGTGGGGAGATGATTGTGGGGAGATGACTGTTCTTGGGAGTGGTCTGCGACGTGGTGGGGTGTCGTACGTCTCGGTCGTCTGTCGAGTGCGGCCGTGCGTGACGATCGCACACGCGGACCGGCGGGGGCGTGACATGGCGCGTGCGGTGATACACAGTAGGGTGAGGGTCGGCATCCCGTCCCGACGTGTGTGTTTGCGCCCGTCCCGCGGTCGCGTGTTCCGAGCGCCGACGGGACGGCGTATGAATCCGCGCGCGTATATCATTTCCGATTCCACGTATCCATCCTTCGTTCCGTTGGTTCCGTCTACGCGACCGGCGTACCAGCTACCACCCGCGTGTACACGAAGTCACGAACTCACTAAATCGGGCCCTAAGCGGCCTATCCGGAAACGCCGATGATGATCCCGCGCCGCGAGACAAGAAGGACACTTCCAGATGATTGTCAGATAATTGTCAGATGCCGGGCAAGTACTACGTAAAGGAAATGCGAGATCTCCATCGGGCCAGAAAGGTGCGAGCCGTGGCGGGACGACAGACTGGGCACAGGGTGTACGTACGTGCGTGGGGTCCTCGATGGCACTGCGGGACAGTAGCTTTCTTCAAAGCTCATCGTGCACGCGTTCGGGCGCGAGTGCGTCCAGCTCGGTCTTCGCCGCGTCGGCCTGCGCCTGCGTGCACGCGGCGGGCGTGCGGAAGCGCATCGTGTACTTGCAGACCTCAGGCTCATCCACTGAGAGAACCTCACTCTCAGCGCCGCACTCGAGGCTCACGGTCAGGGAGCGAGCCGGGCCGTTCCAGCAGTGCTGGCCGTTGGTGAACTTGAGCGTCTTGTAGTCATCTGCGAAGCCTTCCCAATTGCCGATGGTGGTCGAACCGCCCGATTGGCCCTTTTGGGCCGCGTTCTTGAAGGGGCAGATCTCGTAGTTCCACTCGCCCCCGAGCGCTGAGGTATAGCACTCACGCGAGAGCGGCTCGAAGCGACCGTTGGGCCCATAGTCGACCGTCTTCTTGCTCTCGAGCTCGCGCATCTGGCGCTCGAGATCGTCAATGGCGTCCATCGCCTCGCGATGCTTCGTGCGCAGCGCCTCGGCCTCTGGAAAGGAGCACACGACGAGGGGCGAGGCGCGGGGAGGGTGCAGGCACGAGACAGGCGCGTCAGCTCAACTGGACAGAGGCGATACATTCCTCATCAGGAAGGGAGGCAGGCGAACAAGGGAGGTGTGCCCATCGGGCGAAAGAAAGGCCCCACAGCCGATGGCCACAGCCGGTGGTTACAGCCGATGGCCACAGCCGGTGGTTGCAGCCGATGGCCACAGCCGGTGGGTCGACCTGGGGTGGAGAAGTCGTCGAACGGCCGCTTCGGTGATTTGCCGCTCTTCTTCTTGCTGCTGAAGAGGCTGCCGACCCAGCTGGCGCCGTTGGCCACCCAGCTGAAACCATTGAGGCCGAAGCTCACTGCGCCCGTCATGACTCGACCTATGCCGCTCCACACGCTGCCACTGCTGCTGCTGCTGCCAGTGCGGCCACTGTCGCTCTTGATGCTGCTGCTGCTGCTGCTGCTGCTGCCTGTGGCACACGGGGATGGGGCGGCCACGCAGAGGGTAAGGGCGCGGGTAGGTCACCAGTCGGGTCCGACACAGCCCTCCGCGGCCACCCCATCCCACGCTCTGTGCGCTGGCGGGGGGCGCTAGGCGTGGGACCGACGTGGGGATCCCGCCGCCCTCCCCCAGCGCGCCCCCGCCCCTCCCCGCCAACTGGCCGCCAACTGGCCGCCAGATGATTGCCAGCTGGCCACAGCGCCCATGCCGCCTCGACGGCCGCCCCAGAAGGACCTTCCACAGAAGGACCTCGCCGTGCCAAATCGGTCAAAGGACCGCGCCGTGCCGGCCGCGCTCATCGACGCGACGCGGCCATGGCAGCCGCCGCCGTGTGTATGTGTGCTGGGAAGGGAGTAGGCGGGAATGTGTGTGCGGTGGCCAGGGACGCGCAGGCCACGTGCACCTCCGGCGCGCGCAGCGCAGGCCACGTGCGTGGCACATACCTGGATCCTTCGGGGCCGCCTCGTCCGTCTCCGTGGCCTGCGCCGCCTCGTGCTCGTCCTCCTCGTGCCACGTCGCCCGCCTCCCTCGACCCTCCTCGTCGTCGCCCGGCTCGTCGTCCAAATTAGGCTCGTCGTCTCCTTCGCTCCATGGCCGATGCTCGTCCTCGTCCTCGCCGCCGAACCGCTCCCCACCCTCGCCGTAATCGTCACGGTAGCGCGCGCGGTACTCGGCATCCTCCAAATGAGGGTCGTCGCCGTACGGCGCGTCGCCCTCGGGCGGTATGTAGTCATCCGCCGGGTACTCGCCCTCGGGGCCGACCTCGTCTGGATGATGGTCGACGGAGGGGTACGACAAATCATGGTCGCTCGCCACGGCGCCCTCTGCTGCTGCTCCTCCTGCTGCCGCTGCTGCTGCTGCTGCGGCGGCGGCGGTGGCAGCCTCAACGCCCTCGGCTGAGGCCGGCGCTGCCGGTTGGCCCCTCTCGACGCCCGCAGGAGGGACGCCCTCTGCTGCTGCCTCTGCTGCTGCCGCTGCTGCTGCTGCTGCCGCTACGGAGTCCTCTACGGAGTCCTCTACAGAGGCGCCCGAGGGCATCTCGGCGCCGGCGCCAGCGGCGGTCGCCGCCTTGGCCTCCTCCTCCGCCTGCTTGGCGGCCTCCTCGGCCGCCTTCTTCTCGAGAAACTCCTTGCGCGCCTCGCTCTCGCGCAGCTCGGCCGCCGCCTTCTCGACCTGGATGGCGTCGGCCGCTGCCTTCTTCTCAATGAGGCTCACCTTGAGGGCCGCTATCTCGCTGTCCCACTTGCCAGTGTTGGTGGCCGCCTCGGCCTCCCACTGCTGCGCCTTTTGGAGCCCGCCGAGCACGCTGCTCAGCGTCGCCGCCGCCACCGCGCGCGCCGCCTCGCCCGCCTGGATGCATGTATCAGTGCACGCGCCCGGGCGCGCGTACTCGTCGGTTCCATCGCAGCAGTCGCAGATGCCGTCGCCCACGAGGCCAGCGCGCACGTAAGTGGGCTTGAAGCCCTTGTTGGCGCAGTAGAAGCGGCCGCCCGTGTTGGCGCATGCCGATGTGCCCGGCTCATCCGAGCCATCGGTGCAGTCACAGTAGTCATCGTTCAGCTGCGCGATGGGCAAGGAGCCCGATCCGTCACGGCACGCAAATGTGGGGCCGGTGTACGCGGCCCACTCTGAGCGTGGCACGCCACGCACAGGCTGCTGCGCGCACAGCGGCCTGGCAAGGAGCGCCAGGCCGCACAGCAAGGCCAGGTTCCCGCGCCGCATCGTAATGACGTGGCGTTCCCGTGAACAGGATCCTAGCAAACTTGGAAGGGTCACGGGAAGGCGTGCAACCCCTCTGTTGTGTGCATACGCGGGGTGGTGCAGTCTCGGATTGTGACCTCTTTATCTTCGATCTTTTCATATGCGCGAAACGCGACAGAGGTCGCCCGCCGAGACGCGATCCGGAACTTCATGCCGTCGCTTTCTGCGCTCCGCAGCGCATTCGCGTGACGGCAGGCGGAGGACCTCGCCCCCCAGCTGTCCAGTGGTGGGTGCGTGGCCATGCTGCCCTCCTCGGTGAATGAACGATTTTGCACCGTGCTCATGAACTTTGACAAGAAGACGCCCCCGAACGAGGATGAGATCCGCGAGGACCTTGAGTCCAAGGACACCGAAAAGAAGATTGGGGGCTTGAAGAAGCTCATCTCGCTCCTGTTGACCGGGGAGGCCATGCCCAAATTGCTCATGACGGTTATTCGCTTCTGCGTCCCTTGCGACGACCACAAGATCAAGAAGCTACTTCTCGTGTACTACGAGGTAGTGGATAAGCACGGACCCGATGGCAAGATGCTGCCAGAGATGATCCTCGTGACCAACTTCCTCCGAAACGACCTCAATCATCCGAATGAGTGGATCCGCGGGTGCACGCTTCGCTTGATGTGCAAGCTCAAGGAGACCGAAATCCTCGAGCCGCTCATCCCCATGATGAAGAGCAACCTTGAGCACCGTCACGCATTTGTGCGCCGGAACGCTGTGCTCGCCGTATCCGCCATCTACAAGTCCTTCGAGCACCTGCTTCCCGACGGGCCAGAGCTGGTGGAGAAGGTGCTCCAGGCCGAGGCCGACCCCTCGTGCAAGCGCAACGCCTTCCTCATGCTCTTCCAAGCCGATCAGGAGCGCGCAGTCCACTTCCTCTCGAACAACATCGACCAGGTTGCCAGCTATAGCGACACGCTACAGCTCGTCGTCCTCGAGCTCATTCGCAAGGTCGTGCGCTCCAACCCGAACGACAAGTCAAAGTATATACGCTGCATCCTCACGCTGTTCAACTCGTCGTCGACCGCGGTCGTGTACGAATGCGCTTCAGCCATGATTGCGCTGTCGTCTTCCGTCACCGCGATCCGCGCGGCGGCGAGCTCGTACACGCAGCTGCTCTCCTCGCAATCCGATAACAATATCAAGCTGATCGTGCTGGAGCGCCTACAGGACCTGAAGAAGAAGCACCCGAAGGTGGTCACCGAGCTCATCATGGATATCCTGCGGGCCCTCGCCTCGGCCAACCTCGACATCCGCAAGAAGACGCTCGACATCATCCTCGACCTCGTCACCCCGGGGACCATTGGGGAGGTGATGCAGGTGCTCAAGAAGGAGGTGGTCAAGACGGCCGAGGACGGCGACAAGAGCGCTGAGTATCGCGCCATGCTGATCACCTCCATCCACAAGTCAACGACCAAGTTCCCCGATGCTGTCTCCACCGCGATCCCCATCTTGATGGACTTTTTGGGCGATAGCAACCAGGCGTCCGCACTCGACGTGATCACGTACGTGCGAGAGATCGTCGAGACCTACCCACACCTGCGCGACGACAGCATGCGCAAGCTGTTGCACGCGTTCCCGTCCATCCATGCCTCTCGAATCGCTCGGGTCGCTCTGTGGATGATCGGCGAGTACTGCACCGAGGCGCAGGACGTGGCGCTCGCGTTCACCACGCTGAAACAGAGCATGGGCGACTTGCCCTTTGCTGCGCGCGTCGCTGACGAGGCACCCGCTGCCCCGCCGCCGCCAAAGTCAACCGGGCGCCCGGTAGTCCTCGCAGATGGTACCTATGGCCATCAACCGGCGGCCGTGGCTGCCCAAACAGCTGCCCAAGATACTGGCAAGCTGCGGGGGCTGCTGTGCGCGGGCGACTTTTTCCTCGCAACCGTTGTCGCAACGACGCTGACGAAGCTCGCGCTTCGCACGCGTGCGCACGTGCCCCCTCAGACAGCAAATTTGGTGACTGCGGATGTGATCCTGATCTTGACTGGCCTCTTGCAGCTCGGGCACGCGGGGCAAGGCATGCCGCAGATCGACGCAGACTCGCAGGAGCGCATCACCATCAACCTGCAGGTCCTCTCCTATCCGTCCCAGGAGCTCAACCGGCTCTGCTTGACCGATTGCCGCGAGGCATTTTCGGCCATGCTGTCCGAACGCCTTGCTTCCGAAGCTGCGGACACTCCAAAGGCGGACGAGCTCGAGGTGAATCGCCAAACAGACGACCTCATCTCTGTGCGTCAGCTCCGTGGCCGTGCGGCTGACAAGGGCATGATGGATCTGGACGATGACGACGACGCCGCCTTGAACAAAGCCACAGGTGCGGACTCGCAAGAGGACTTTGCACAGCGTCTCAAGCGAGTGACACAGCTGACCGGGCTCTCGGACGCGGTGTACGCGGAAGCGTACGTCACCGTGCAGTCGTACGACATAATGCTGGACCTGATGCTGATCAACCAGTCCAAAGAGACCATGTACAACACGTGTCTCGAGCTGGCGACCGTCGGTGATCTCAAGCTCTGCGAGAGGCCGCAGACCTACACTCTCAAGCCCGGCGAAAGCAAGCACATCAAGGCGAATATCAAGGTGTCTTCCACCGAGACTGGCATCGTGTTTGGGACGATCGTCTACGACACAACGGCGCCCGGCGCTGCCGGCGCCGCCCCGCTAGATCGGAACTGCGTGGTGCTCAACGACATTCACATTGACATCATGGATTACATTGCGCCCGCGTCATGCTCAGACTTGGCGTTCCGTGCCATGTGGGCCGAGTTCGAATGGGAAAACAAGGTTGCAATCAACACGGACATCACGGACGTGGACACATTCCTTGCCCACGTGGTCAAGTCGACAAATATGAAGTGCCTCACTCCCGCGTCGGCGCTCGAAGGGGATTCGGCGTTCCTCGCTGCAAATCTGTACGCAAAGTCCACCTTTGGAGAGGATGCCTTAGTCAACTTGTCGCTTGAGAAGCGCGCTGGCGGAAGCCTCTGTGGATATATTCGCATTCGTTCCAAGACGCAGGGCATCGCACTCTCGCTCGGAGACAAGCTGTCGCTCAAAATGAAAAGCAAGGCGCCCTGAACGGGCCGCGCTCAGCAAGGTGCAAAGCAGATCCAACGCTCGCTCCAGGAGCCTGAGTCGAGTGGGCCTACATGTATTGCAGCCCCAGGGCAACGTAAGGGCAACGGTCACTATTCAGTCTAGGGGCGCCTTCAGTCTAGTCGCTGTTTGGCGTGAGAGCCGCTCGCTGCCACGAGGACGGCAGTGTGTCGTATGTGTAGCCACCGGGGGGTCCCAGAAGCCAGAACGCATCAGAAGTTCCAGTAACGAATAAGGTGTAAGCGCGCAGTATGAGTATCGTCTAGAATATCTAGTTGCGTGCGTCACTGGCATTGGCGAGTGGCTCCTGACGCGGCTGCGGATTGACCTCTCACAGCTCTCGCGGACAAAGACCCGGACGTTAAGAAAAAGCGCTCCGCTCCGTCCGCAGCGCGCAGGTCCGTAGACCGTACCGCATTCGGCCGTCACGGCGATCGGGGGGCGGTCGGTTCTTACCGCGCGGACCCGGGCGCGCGTCAGGAGCGTCAGGACGCCCCGTCCGGTCCAGGAAGGACGAGATCGCGATTCGTTCGCGTCTGCCCAAGCCTATAACTGCCGTCTCAGACTCGGCTATACATACAGATGGTCAGCGCACACTGCCCCCCCCCCACGTCACGGGCTGCCGTCACTGTATTGTGTACCACTGAGGGACTGAGCCCACATTCCACCACTCGAGGCGTGCCCAGAGACCGGGCAGGCTTCGAGAGCGGAGATGCCACAGAGCTGCGCACGAACTAGAGCCCGCGCGGCAGGTTGGTGGTGGGTGGCCGGTCGCTCTTGATCTCCGTGAGCTGATTCATGAGCTCGCCTCGCTGGCGCATCAGCGCACCGATAATCTGATTCTGCACTGCGACGCGTGAGCTGAGCTCGGCCGTTGAGAGCACCTCTTCCATCAGTGGTGGGGTAGCTGCGGTGCTCAGCGAGCGGTACGCGCCGCCGTCAAGCTCCGGGCTGTGCGCAGTCGCGTCGGTGGTGGCGGCGACGGTGGTGGTGGTGGAAAAGTTACGGGCAGTGACGGAGGTGGTGGTGATGGTGGAGGGGGCGAAGGAGGCGGTGGAGACGGTGGTGGTGGCGAGGGAGGCGGTGGGTTCGGTGGACGTGGAGCTGTTGCCGCCAAACATCGGGCCGCTCAGCGAAAGTTCAGTATCAAGAACGCTGAACATGTTGGCAAATTCATCCGCGCTGAACAGGTGGTCCAGAACTGCTTCGCCCTCCGCTTCAGCGATAGGCTCCTCAAGGAAAGGTGCAGCTAGGGAGGGGCATTCACGCGAGGACGTATCGGTGGACGATGAGGCGCGCCGCTTGGTCGGCGAGCGGTCCTCGGAGCTGGGTTCGCCCCGCTGGCGCGACAGCGGGACCAGCTCCGCCTCCGGATCCGCCTCCTGGCCTTGCCACTCGCCTGATGCTATTAGCAATGGGCCTTGCCACTCGCCCGGTGCTATTGGCAACGGGTCCGCCGTGTCTCTCAGCAGCTGCTCAATAGTTGCCTCGTCCGCAGCCTGGCCCGCCTCCGCGACCGGTGAACTGCCGCTCATCCGCTGGTCGACTGTTCGATTGCGTGCGGAGGGCGCGGACTCCGCGTCCGCCGTGTCGCTCAGCAACTGCTCAGGGTGCAGAGACTGCGAGGTCCCCACGGAGGCGGTGGCTGCGGCAGATGAGGAATCCGAGACACTCCCCGAGAAGGCGAAAAGCGTCAGAGGCTGCGCCATGGGTTGTGGCGTGGTGAGCTTCGTCACCACCTTGAATTCCGGACCGAACACCGTGAGGCAGGGATGCGTGGCGGCGAGGACCTCATCGACGGGCGCGACTCGCAGCCGGAAGCGTGGAAAGACCGCTTTCTTCTCGCGTGGCAGCCTGTGGGCGCGCCATTCGTACGATGAGACCGTATGTCCCACCTGGAGAGTCACCGTCTTTCTGTTGCCCTTGCATTCCACCTCGGTGCCGGTCGGGCCGGTCGTGCCGTCCCAGCCCCTGAGCAATACGCACGGCGGTGGAGTGCAAGGGATCATGCTCTCATTGCAAGCCTTACACCCCTCGAGACAACACCCCTCGAGACAGGCCTTACACCCCTCGAGACAGTGCGCATTCGAAAAGAAGAGGTCGAAGCGGTAGCGCACGGGCTCGTGCAGTTGCGTCTTGGTGCCGTCCGGGCTGACGTCGAATTGTTCAAGGAACACGCGGAACCTCTTCAGATTGCTGATGGTGTTCTCAGTCGGCGTACGCTGATGGAACTCCTGCGTCATCTGCAGAGACCGCTTCATTGTCACGAACTGCAATGTTTTTGCGCGCGTCCCAAGTGAGAGCGTGTGGGACGCTCGCTTTTCCCCAACTCTTTTCACATTCTTCACGCCGTCGCGGTGTTTCATTTTCGGACTCAGGGTCGTTGGTGAACCCAGGGCGACGAAGGATGCCGTGAAATGCATGGAATTTGTATTCACATAAATCTTTTCACGCGGCACGTACGGTATGTACACACACTTGACGACCGAACGACGACGAGCACCTAATCCTGCGTGACCTTCATGGATTCCGTGTAGGCGTTTCATGCATTTTAATAGTCAAACACACGGAGCCCCCGAGTTTGGGTTTGTGCGTGCGCGATTCCGCGGAAGTCGTGTGATCGATGCTGCAGGCGGATAAGCAGGTGTTGCTCGCGGGCGTCAAGCGCAACGCGCTCGAGCTGCGCCAGCGCGAGCTTGAGTTCCACGTCGAGCGCTACACCAACCTGGCCACGCAGGCCTCGGTTGTCGCCGGCTTCTCCTTTGAGAGCCTCGTGGAGCTTGAGGTCCCCGAGGGCACGCCGCCGCTGCTCTCGGCGTGCTACTTTGTGTGCGGCGCGTCGGCGATGGCGCTCTCGCTCTACGTGCTCTGCATCGCCTCCTTCGCCTGCGTCTTCGGCCACCGGCTCGCGCTGCAGGGCCCGCACGGCTCGCTCGAGCGCGCCGTGCACATCCTGATCGACCACCGCATCCACATCTTCGCGATGGCGGCGCTCTCGCTCGCCTTCCTCGTGAGCGCGGCCGTGTTCATGGCCTGGATCAAGATGGGTGCCGCCGCATCGATGGTCACGATCATCTTTCTAGTCTTTGCCTTCTCGGTCTACAAGCGCATGACGTCGATGTTTGAGATCTTCCACATCCCCGAGGACAAGCTGGTGACGGGCGCTCTGCGCGTGTCAGACCCGGCCTCGGGCGGCAACGCCGTCGTCGACCTCGCGCGCCTCAACCCGAGCAGCCGTAACGCACAGGCCGCGCCACCGAATGTCGCCGAGGCCGCGGCTCGCGGGGTCCCGTACTCACGCCTCGTCGAGGAACAGGTACGTTGATTGCCACGGATGGCCTGCCTTGCATGCGAGTGCTCACCACAGCGCTCTCGCCGTACTCGCGCCTCGCCGAGGAACAGGCGGAGGCGATGAGGCCGAACGCTTTGGATCGGCAAGCGGCGCGCGAGCCTTCCCCCATGGGCGGCTCGAAGCACGAGGGCTGGCTCTTCAAAAAGGGCGAGAAGGGCGCCTTCTTCGGCACCGACAAGTTCCAAAGGCGGTACTGCGTGCTACAGGGCCCGTACCTTTTCTACTTCCGCTCGTGGGAGGACTATGGTGCTGCCACGGGCCCGATGGCCGAGCGACTGCGCGTGGCCGTCAACCACGGCGCACCCATTGACGTGAGGCAGTATGACGTGGTACGCGTCCGCGAGGCGGACAGCGACATGCCCAACCGCTTCGATCTTGTGCCCACCAACCCTCTCGACCGGAAGTTCGAGTTACAAGGAGTGACGCTCGACGAGACGGAGGACTGGATCAATCAATTCCGCATGGCCAAACGGGGCGTCTCCTCAGCAGCGCCTGGTGGAAACAGCCAACCTCACGTCATCGTGCAGGACTGAGCCGACGTGCCGACGGCGCGCGCCGCCTGCAAGGCACCAGCTGCAAGCTCGTGGAGCGCGCGCACCGCGCTGCGCGCGAGCCGTATGAAGACAAAACACTTACGAGCGCTAGCGGCAGCGGTCCCGAAGCACAGTCCGGTCCCCGGGCTCGTTGTGGTGGCACACGTAAGGGCCAACAATCAAGAATCATAATTACGCGTGACGCCGTAAAACCGTGTCCAGCTATCACTGGTCACACAAGCTCGAACCGAACGTTTTCCAATCGTCTCGAATGGCTTCGTGACATGTAACATCTAATACATTCACACCGTCTCAGGCTCAACGCAGCGGGAGGCTTTTACGTATAATTGGTGTGCGCGTGTGGTGCATGGCGTGGTGCAAACGTTACCGTTGTCTCCGTATGACAGTGGCACAGGAGTCAGGACGACACAGGAGCCTGCCGCCCGGCGATGAACTGGAGCGCACCTGTGCATCTCAGGGGCAGGGCCCTCTCATCGGTTACTGGGCTCCTAAAAGTCGAACACGGAGAAGGCATCGTCGCCGCTTTTGGCCGGCGCAGGCGCATCTGCGCCCACCGGCGGGGCTGGCAGCGGGTCTGGAGGCGGTGACTGCAGGCCGGGGACGGCCTGCGTGGGCGTGGGCCGTTTCGCGCGCTGCTGAGCTGCCCTCTCGGCCCGAGCCCGCAGCAGCGTCGTCTGAAGCGCGTCGAGCGCGCCGACGCGGCTCGCAAGCAATGCACCGCCGACGCCGTCCACCAGCCGCAGCGGCGGCGGTGGCTGGCCTGGGGACGGGCGAGGCGTCGCAAATGCTAGAGCAGCAGGGATGCCTAATGCTCTTTCGAGGATGGCACCCAGCTGATGGCCGCCCGCGGCGTTGGCGATGACGAGCGCTCGATTGAGCGGATCGTTTGCGGGTAGAGAACAGATGGCCGCCGAGACGAGCGATTCTTCGCGTGAGGGCAGCCTGGAGGAGGGTGGCGCTGGCAGCGGCGGCAAAGGCGGCGGCGGCGCTGTCGCGAGCACTGATGTCCGCTGATGACCGCTGATGACCTCTGATGGCGCCGCCGTGAGCGGTGGCGTGATGGGGGACGGGGCATCGACACGAGGATCTGGCAGGGCCGCTGCCCACTGCTGCATCGCCGCGTGCGTCGGGTCCACCGCCGCGCCGGGCATCTCTGCCTTGCTTGTGAACCACATCGTGAGCGCGAAGCGGCTGCCGCGCGTCACGCGCTGGACAGCATGCAGGTTGGGCGCGCCAGACTCGAAGGCGACCAGCACGCCAGGCTCGGGCAGCACCACCCGATCGGCGTCCAAGTCGTGGAAGACGAGCCGCCCGCCCTCAAAATCGCCGACTGGGGCGGCAGCGGCGCCGCCGGCAGCGGCGCCGCCGGCAGTGGCGCCAGTGCCGCCCTCTTCCGTGGGCGCGGCCGAACCATAGCGCGTGAGGTAGAGGAGTGCCGAGTACTCATACTCCGCGACGCTCACCTGATCATCAGCGGTCACCAGCGGTCATCAGCGGTCATCAGCGGTCATCAGAGGTCATCCGAGGTCATCAGAGGTCCTCAGACGCGCTCACTTGATCGATGTGTGCGCGCCATCAGAGGTCATCAGAGGTCATCAGAGGTCATCAGAGGTCATCAGAGGTCCTCAGAGGTCCTCAGACGCGCTCACTTGATCGATGTGTGCGCGCCAGTAGCAGAACTGATCGTGCCGCAGCAGACCCACGTCGAGAGCACCAGGCGGCGGTGGCCTCATGCCAGCAGCTCGTCCTCGTCGACGACGTCGTCGTGCTCGCTGCAGGTGCAAGCGCCTCCACCGTCCTCGCCAGCGCTGCCATCGTTGCCATGGTGGCCCGCGCTGCTGGTGCTGCTGGAGCGCGCCGCGCTGCCTGGCTTGCGTGTGCGTGCGCCGCCTGCACCGGGCGTGCTGACCGGCTGCAGCCGTGTGAACGTGGCGTCGCTCACGCGAAGCGACGCCAGGTCGGCACCGAACGCAGCGGCCACCCGACGGCGCGCGCGCTCGACGACGCGGTAGAGCAACGGCACCGTCCCTGAAAGGTCCGCGCCCGCCATAGCGGTGGAGGAGAGCGCGGCCGCAGCGCCTGCGGTGCCGTCTGCGCCCGAGGCGGCCGACGCCGACGCCGTCGTTGCGAGCACACGCGCCGCGAGAGCCGGGGAGATACCGAGGGTAGTCTGGCCGCAGCGGCTGAAGGCGCCGGCCATGGCGACCAAGCCGCCAGCGAGCAGCTGCTCGCGCTCTCGCTCGGAGAGCATGTCGGCGGCGATCAGTCGCAGCGAGCCGTCGGGCGCTCGGTGCTCGAGCCCGTCCCGCGCGGACAGCAGCACCAAGGGCTTCCCGGGCCGCACATTGGCGGCGACGAGCGAGCCCTGCAGGTCGCTGCCGTCGGACTCATCGTCCATCTCCTGCTGTGCGGCCGCGCCGGCTTTTGACGTTGGCGAGACGCACGCGCGCACGCGGCGCGTTGCGTCCTCACCAGTGTTGAGCTCGCACAGCTCCTGTCGAAGCCGTGCGCACTCCTGGTCGAGCGCTGCAGCCGCCTGCAGGAGCGCAAATGCTCGACGGCTCGCGCACGCAATCGGTGCGAATGGCGGGAGCACATGGCCACCGGCGCGACGCCACTGCTCCTCCGCCTGCTGCGTCATCATCGCGACCGCGTTCGAGGGCGACGTCGCACTCGTCTCCATTTGGAAATTGGGTTCACACCTTTGACGGCGTACATTTATAGTTGTAGCTGTGAATGTTAGGTGTAGTTACCGAGCGACGCGACCGCGGTGACAGCGCCCGTCTGTCCTGTGTTTCGTTTGGTAGTGGCTGGTCGGTACCTTGTGTGTCGATTCAACTGACCCTTTCTCAACATAGGTAACGGTGGTAACCGCGACACACCGACTCACCGAGTCCGAGATACCGGCACCGGCCGGGCAGCGGGAGCGGCGTTGGTTTCCATACGATATAAGTCAACAATATCGAGTCAATATCATTCGACTGCTCATTGACTCTCTAGACACGGCGAAGCCGTGTGGATCAGATTGGATGCGACACATCCACAGTCGCCGTCACCCCACACCTCTCACCTGCTTTGCAAGCAAGCTTCGATGAGTAGATCTAGCACATCATCCGGAAACTTCATACTGCATTTTTTCATCCACAGCAGCAGCAAGACAAATCGCTGGGTGGTATCATTGAACATCAAATGATCTTTGCGAGACCACTTGACCATATCCCAGACTTTGATCGTCCCGTCGTCCGATCCAGACACAATCTTGGTCCCGTCCGGGGAAAACGCCACCGACCTGACGTAGTGGTGGTGGGCGTCCGTCTTCTCGCTCAGCAGCTCCAGTTTGTCTGCCAGACAAGCCAGCAGGCGTCAGATTTGGCCGAGGAGGGGCGATTTTGAGCTCGCGGCGCACCTGAATCCCATACTTTGATCGTCTTGTCGTGCGCTCCCGAGACAATCTTGGTCCCGTCCGGAGAAAACGCGACCGACTCGATGTAGTTTCTGTGGGCGTTCGTCTTCTCGCTCAGCAGCTCCAGTTTGCCTGCCAGACAAGCCAGCAGGCGTCAGTTTTGGCCAAGGAGGGGCGATTTCGAGGGCTCCAGCGCACCCAAATCCCAGACTTTGATAGTCTTGTCGCCCGATCCCGAGACAATCTTGGTCCCGTGTGGGGAAAACGCGACCGACGTGAGGTGTTGGCTGTGGGCATTCGTCTTCTCGCTCAGCTGCTCCAGTTTGGCTGCCAGACAATCCAACATGCATCAGTTTTGGCCAAGGAGAGGGGCGATTTTGAGCTCGCGGCGCACCTGAATCCCAGACTTTGATCGTCCCGTCGCGCGATCCCGACACAATCTTGGTCCCGTCAGGGGAAAACGCCACCGACATGACCCAGTGGCTGTGGGCGTTCGTCTTCTCGCTCAGCATCTCCAGCTTGTCTGCCAGGCAAGCCATCAAGCGTCAGTTTTAGCCAAAAGGAGGGGTGATATGAGGGCTGCAGCGCACCCGAATCCCAGACTTTGATCGTCCCGTCAGCCGATCCAGACACGATCTTGGTCCTGTCCGGGGAAAACGCCACCGACATGACGTAGCTGCTGTGGGCGTTGGTCTTCTCGCTCAGAAACTCCAGCTTGCCTGCCAGACAAGCCAGCAGGTGTCAGTTTTGGCCAAGGAGGGGCGATTCGAGGCTCCGGCGCACCAGATTCCCAGACTTTGATCGTCTTGTCCCACGATCCAGACACAATCTTGGTGCCGTCAGGGGAAAACGCCACCGAGTTGATGCAGTCGCTGTGGGCGTTTGTCTTCTCGCTCAACAGCTCCAGTTTGTCTGCCAGGCAAGCCAAATGGCGTCAGTCTTCGCCAAGGAGGGGCGATTCGAGGCTCCGCGGCGCACCAAAATCCCAGACTTTGATCGTCCCATCAATCGATCCCGACACGATCTTCGTGCCATCGGGCGAAAAGACGACCGAGATGATGGCAACGCTGTGGGCCTTGGTCTTATCCGCTACACAGTTGATGAGCATCGCGATCATCCTGCGAACAAGAGAGAAGAAGAGAGGCTTAGGCAGCGTGTGTATTCGCGGCAGCATGGAGATATGGGACCACACGAGGCTGCAAGCTGAAGGACGCTTCAGGGGTCTCGATGCAGACATGCAACCACCAACAGCGTGCCGCGAGGATGAGGGGAATCGCGTGCGGAGTGTAGTTCCGAAGCTCATCGCGAACGGAGAGTCGCATGCCCTCGAGAGAGGCAGCCCAGCTCGGGGACTCAGGATTGGGCAGTCACGTGGCGGCAAAGCGCGCGGGGGCGGAGAGGAGGGAGGCGGACTTTTGTCGGCGCGCGACTGCGGAAAGGCACGCGAAAAAACCCACAGTCGTGAGAGAGACGAAGGGAGGCGTAGGGGCAAGGGCATGTGTGCTCCCTGAGATGCACAAGTGCCCGCGGGCTCCGTGTGGAAGAAAGCACCTACCAGGGAGCGGACTCGATGTATTCCGTGTGCGAAGGTGGTGCGGTGTGCGCGTGCAGCGGTCGCACCGACGCACGTTGAGCACGAAGAGCGACGAGTGCAGTAGCAGGCGGGACGCGCGCGTCGCTTCGAAGGGTTCCTGTGAATGGGCTGTTAATACATGTTTTATTTTCTTGGAATCTGTGGTTGGGCACACGCATAACTCGAATACGTCCGGTCGCACAACCCCCACCGGCCGGGCTCGTTATCGACGTCCGCGGTCCGCGGGCCTTGCACGCTCAGCCGGACACGCCTGGTCGCCTCACGGACACGGTATTAATATGTTTCGAGCGCTGAAGATTGCCTCGACCATGTGTGCCATGTGTGTGGAATAGCTTTGGTACTTGGACACAGTCGCACGCTCCGGCTCCACCTCTAGGATCCGAGATCGACGTGGCCCATTAGAATGCCATTCTTCGTTTTCAATCAGCAAGCATGAGCCATGACTGGAACGTACGGACGCCCAGGTGGGGCTGGAACATACGGAACGTACGGCGCAAAGATCTTCTCCCACTTCTTGTTGCCAGTGTCGAGGTCCCTCTGCCGCTCGTCCGCCGGCACAACCGGAGTCCAGTCGGGACTCCACGTGCCCTGCACGGAGCCTGCAACGTACGTGGCCCGCCACGCCAGCATCCTCCCCTCTTTCTGCGGCCGTATCCTGACCGTGAGCGTGTCCCAGTCCGATGATTTCGTCAGCTTTTTGACCTCGTAAGTGAGCGTCTTGGTGTGCGGCCAGCTCTGATCGTGAATCTCCACCTTCCACGACGTCGTCTTCGTGTCCAGATCAGCGGCCTTGAAGACCAAATGGTCGATTTGCTTCGTGTCCTTCACCGCGACCGAGAATAGAGGGAGCCTCTCAGCAGCCATGGCGCACGCACAATGTTCGGCGATCGGGCGATCGGGCGGCGCGCGCTCCCCCTCACAGAGGCACCCGTGACCGCGGACCGCGATCGCCGAAACAGTCGGGGAGCTCAACTTGGCGCTCATTTCGGACCTTCGTGTGCTTCATCAAATTCCCGGCTGTTCATACGTCAAGTGAAGCATGTTACACCGCCCGCGCCACCTCGAACACAAACGGCGCGGCGTCGAGCCACTCCGTGTCCGTCCACACGCTCTGCGAGGTCTTCATCGCCGTGACGCGCAGCCCGTGGGCGGCTGCGACCTCCTCAAACCTCGCCATCGCAGCGTCCACGTAGCGCGAGCGGTCGGTGGGACTCGGCGTTCGACTTCGCGGCATGGTGGCGAAGATGACGCGCGGCGGCGGTGGGGTGCCCGCGTGCCGGTCGAAGAGCATACGCAGCGTGGCGCACAGCGGGGCGTGCGACGCCGGGTCGTAGATCGTGTCGCTGCCCAGGATCCAATCGAAGCGCAAAGGGCTGGGATCACCCCTCGAGAGGCGCGGCGTTTCGAGGGCGGCGAGGTCCTCCGCTGAGCCCCAACGCACAAGGGCCGCCTGGCACGCCGCCTCGGCAACCAGCTGTGCGTTGCGTCGCACGTTGTGCTCAATGAGGGGGAGCAGCTCGCTTGCACCGTCGGTCAGGACGACCATCGAGGCGCCGAGCCCCGCCGCGTACAGGCCGACGGCGCCGGTGCCGCACCCGAGCTCGCAGACAGCCGTGCCTCGTATGCTCCCGCGCTCCGCGAGAAGCCAACGGCAGAGGGCGGGAGCGCTGTGCCACACGCGTCCGCCCGTCGCCAAAGTGCCATCGGCGGCAACTGTGCGCAGGCGCAGGTGCGCGCCGCCGGGCAGCGCAGGCGGCAGACCCTCGAGGACGGCGGCGACGTCCTCGGAGAAGCACCACACACTCGCGCGCCCGTCGAGTCGGATGAGTTGAAGAAGTGATGTCGGGTCCGCTTCGACGGCTGGCGTCCCCGTGACTGCAGGCTCGCAACCGCGCTCTCCAGGCGGCACTGGCTCGTGAGGCACTTCGTCGCCAAGAAGAAGCCATGGGGTCGCGGGCAGCTGGCGCAGTGCGTGCAGGGTGCTTAACTGCAGGCAGCGCGATGTCGCCAGCATCGCGTGCAGTGTGCGTAGCTGCAGCTGCGGCTCGCTGCCCAGCGCGTCCGCCGCCTCCTGCGTCGCTCCCGTTTCGTAGGCGATGGGCGCGTGCTCGGCAAAGTCGAAGCGTTCGAGCACGCCAAGACCACGTGCGAGCGCCACGCGCCGCAGCCAGCCGGCCCTCGTCTAGTGCCTCTTGCTCGAGACGAGAGCGGGCCCAGAGCGCCTCGTCCGCGGAGTTCGTCAAACTCGCGCCGGCGTGATGGGGGTGAGCAGAAGGGGGGTTGGGGGAGTCGGGGGAACCATCGCCGGCAGGCACGCGCCTTCGCGTTCACTCCGCGGGTGCCCACGACGGCGTGTGAATTCTGTGGAACGCGTGGAAGCCATGGTGAGCGACGCGCCTCTTCTGCCTCGCTTGCCTGACCCTGACTGGCTGACGGGTCGTGCTCGGACTCGCGTGCTCGCAGCCGAAGCAGATCAACGAGATCAAGGATTTCCTGCTCACCGCGCGCAGGAAGGACGCCAAGTGTACGCTACCAGCGAATGCCACGAACCTGCCTGCGCTGCGTGGCCTTCGCTCCGTAGCCTGCATGCCAGAGAGAGACGTCAAGCGGATATCGGCGGCGCTCTGCTGACGCTGTGGCGGTGGCGGCGCGATGCGCACGCGAGACGCACCGAGATGTTGCAAGGCACGCTGCTGCTGCTGCACGGAGCAGCCATTGAGGCAGCGACCACCGCTCTGTGCAGCTGCACCGTGCTTTGCGGCATTTCGGAGCGTCTTCCGCGAGCACGCCGCCTCGCCGCCTGAAGGGGCTCGCCGTCCCTTGCTACTGCGCCCGGCCGCATCGCTTCTCTGCTCTGTATCGTCCAGGCGAGAGATCGATATGGCCGGACGCAGTTGCGAGTCGTGAGCCCTCAGCCAGCTTTCGATCATTGCCAAGTGCTGCAGCATGGCGCGGCGGAGTGTGGCCCGGCCCACAGCAGCGTAGGGGGCGCGGCCCATCGTGGGGCTACGCTCGTGCTGCTGCGCTGCTACGCCTTGTGCCATCCGCCATAGCTTGCGTCAGCCTTGCTGACAGCCCCGTGCCCGCTCGCTCCCCGCAGCCGTTAAGATCAAGAAGTCGAAGGACGTCGTGAAGTTCAAGGTGCGCTGCAGCAAATACCTGTACACCCTGTGCGTGAAGGACCTCGAGAAGGCCGACAAGCTGAAGCAGTCGCTGCCGCCCGGCCTGACCGTCAAGGACATTTAGATTGGAGGCCGCGAGAGATGAGGGAGAGGATCTCCAGGTGGGCTTGCCGAGCTCGGCGGCAGCGCATGCGTGTACAGTAGAAGTATGCAAACAGACACCTTGAAAATGGACTCATGCACTCGTACACAGTATTTCTACGTGCCCGGTATCCACGTCTGAGCGAGAGAGCAGAGCAGACTCTCATCAAGGGACGAACGACCGGGCGTGTCGGGGGCGGGGCCGGTGGCGCGGGGCGGTTCGCCCACTCACCCGTCGCGCCGTCGGCGACTCGCGCAGCCGAACGGAACCGCGGAACCGGGTCGGAGCCGTCTACCGAGAGTTGTGGTCGAGTCCATTTGGTTGCGGCACGTGGAAATGGAATCGAACCGGACCGCTCTCCTCCGCGAGAGAGTGCGGAGTGCGCACCGGGCACCGGGGGAGTCGCGGCCCGGGGGAGGCGGCGGCCGCGCGCGTTAGTGTGCCACATGATGCACGGTGGACGAGCCCTCTAGTTCTTCTTCTCATGGCCGCGCCTTGCCTTGGACTTAAAGGCCGTCGCCTTGGGCTTGGCCGCCGCTTTGTGCTTCTTCTTACTCTCGTGGCTGCTGACTTTCTTGACCGACGTTTTCTTCTTCGCGACCTTGCCGCCGCTCTTCGCCTTGCTACTGCCTTTCGCCTTGGTTACGCTCTTGTCCTTGCTGCCACTCTTGTCCTTGGTTCCGCTGTTGCCCTTGCTGTCCTTCACTTTGGCCTCGCCGCCGTCGCCGCCACCACCGCCAGCGCTGGCGCCGCCACCGCCACCGCCGGCGCCGGCAGCACGCGTGGCCCTGCCCGGGGCAGCACCCTTTGCGGCCTCGAGCTCCCCGTGGGCGGCGTGCCCCTGGATGGAGGGCGGCGGCGGCGACGCCATCAGGAGCGAGCGCTCCACGGGCAAGAGAGTGCCGCGGCTCACGTACACAGCGTTGCGCGCGCCGCCGCCGCAGTAGCGCGGCGGCAGTTTCCCCTCCTCGGCCTCGCAGATGGCGCCGCATTGCGAGGGCGGCACGCGCTTCGAGTGGTTCGTCGCACGTGCGAGGGACGTGCCGCAGAAGCACTGTCCGCCGTTGGCCATCGCGAAGACGGGGGCGTCGATGCAGGCGGCTGCACAGCTGAGCGTCGTGTGCCCGCTGTTGCGTGGACCGTTGGCCACGTCACGCGATGGCCCCCTGTCCCGGTAGCAGCCGATCCACAGAGGCTCGGCAGCTCGGTCGGCCGAAAGACGAAGCCGCAGCCGCTCGGCGACTGCGAGGAGCGGCGGCAGTGACGAGCGCGCGAGCCCTAGCGCGGTCAATGTGTCACGCCACGCCACGTCGAGCGCGGCGCCTCGAGTGCCATTCGCTAGCGGCTCGAGCGGTCGGCTCGCCCACATGTGCTGCTTGAAGCCCGCGGCGGCCAGGGCCGCGGGCAGCCGTGCGCGCAGCCGCTCGCCCCGCGCCACCGCCGCGAGCGTCGCGCCGCGTGCGCTGTATTGGAACACGGCGGGGAACTGCGCGGCTGGGTTGTGGACCAGATACATGGGTCGCGGGAAGATGCGCTTTGAGGCGGCCATGAGGGCGTCAGTGAGCTCGGCGGCAGAGTGTGTCGCTTCGTGCTCCACCAGGACGTCCCAATTTGGTAGCGGGCGGCGGCCGCCGCGTCCGTGCACGCACTGCAGGCTGCATTTGAGGCAGAGAGCTTCCCACAGTGCGTGCGCGTGCATCACCGAGCTCTCCGACGCCGCGCTGCCATGCATCATGACGACGACCGCAGGCGGCACCATGGCGCCCCAACAGCGAGCGGCCACCGGAGGCGGCAAGGCCGCGGCGGCGGCAAAGTCTGAGCGCAAGCCGGCGGCGGAGCGCGCCGTGCTGGGCACCTTGGGTAGCGGCAAGGGGCGCTCGCTTTCAGGGACGTGCTGCAGCACGTCGCACCCCAGCTGCAGCAGCGGCGCGAGATCAGACGCGGATCGATCCTCATCCAGTAGCCGCTCCCAATGGCGGCGCGCCGAGGCGGCCAATCGGAGTGCCTCCAAAGGGTGCTCGTGCAACCGACGCAGCTGGCGCACGAACGTGGGCGCGTCGTCGGCGAGCAGCGCGACGGAGTCGTCAGTCGGGATGCCGAGTGGCGACGCCGAGACGCTCGTGAGGACGATGGGGACGCCAAGCTGGAGGCCAGGCAGCAGCTTGGTGTTCACGCCGGTCGAGCGTAGGATCGGCACGATCATCGCACGCCAGCTAAGGAGCTCTTCGACCATCTCCGCATCTGAGATGAAGCCGAGCTCATCCACGCCACCTGCCGCCTCGTGCCCCGCCAGCGAGGTGCGCCACGCCCAGCCGCAGCGTACGGGCGAGCTGAGCGCGTCGCACGGCTTGCCCTGCTGCCTCTTCGGGCGGTCATCGGGCGCATAGCCGACGAGCCGCAGCCGCACGCTCGGTAGTGCCGTCCTGAGCGCGGGCCACACCTCGCTCAGGAACCACTCGATAGAAAGATGGTTCGTTGGCGTGATGCCGTTGCCCATGAAGCCGATCCTCGAGGGCGGGAAGACGAGGCCGCTCGCGACGGCGCCGGTCAGCGCGCCCTCGAGGCCGCTCGCGACGGCGCCGGCCAGCGCGCCCTTGCTGGCTGCTGCCGCTGCGGACGCCGTTGCCGCTGCATTCCTAATTTGGACCACATCATCCTTCCTAATTTGGGAGGGTGCCATCTCTGCAGTCCGCGATGCGCTCGGGGGCGGCAACGAGGGTGACGGCGTGGAGGACGACTCATCGGTGTTCTTGGTGTGAATGATGCCCTCATCATCGTCAGCCGAATGCTGCGCAGGCTGCTGTACGGGCTGCTGTACGGGCTGCTGTACAGGCTGCTGCTGCTCCGGCTCCGATGGTGGCTCCGATGGCGGCTCGGGCGCCTCCGCCTCTGCCGCCCGGCCCTCCCCCTCCTGCGCCTGCTGCTGATGATGATCTTCATCTTCGTCTGAGGGGTGCTGCTCGCCCTGCGCAAGCTCCGGCGCCTCCTCCGGCGCCTCCTCCGGCGCCTCCTTCGGCGCCTCCTCCGGCGCCTCCTTCGGCGCCTCCTCCGGCACCTTCTCCGGCGCCTCCTTCATCACCGTCTCCCCCTTCGCCTCTATCTCTTCCTTTGCCGCCGTCTGCTCCTTTGCCGCCGTCTGCTCCATCGCCGCCGCCTCCCGCGCCTCCAGTGCCGCCGGCACCGCCGTCTCCCCCTCCTGCAGCTCAGGGGTTGCATCCTCCTGCTGTGACTGCGCTTGTGGAGGTTCCTGATCCACAACCACCTCTTCCTCTGCCTCCTCCTCTACCTCCTCCACCTCCTCCACCTCCTCCTCCTTCTGCTGCTGCTGCTTCTCGCGTTGTGACGCCTGTCCTCGTGATGCCTCCTTGCCTTGCGCCTTGTCGGCTTGCTCGACCTCCTCAAAAGAGGATTCCTGACCGCCCTGCGCTGCCTCGTTGCTCTTAGCCTCAGCATCGCCTTGCGCCGCCTCATCGCTCTGAGTGTAAGCCTCTTGCACCTCGTCAGCAGGGAGTCCCCCATCGCGCCCCTCATTCGCCTCATTCGCCTCATTCGCCTCATTCGCCTCATCAGCAGGATCAGCCGGGAGTCCCCCATCGCGCCCCACCTCTTCCTGTGCCTCCGAGCCTTGTAACGGCGGCTGCTGCTCGCCCTGAGACTGCTGTGCCTCCGCCTGTGGCGCCTCCTCGCCCTCGTTGAGCTGAAGCAGCCTGCGCTGCCCCGTGCCCTTCTGCTGCTGCTGCTGCTCCTGCTCCTGCTCCTGCCCTTGCTGCCCTTGCTGCCCCTGCGGTATCGGCTGTGGCCCCTGTTCGAGCATGCGCCGCTGAGCGAGCTGGCGCGAGCTCGACGTATTCATTAGCCGCACGCCGCGCGGCGACATCTTGAGCACGTGCCAGTGGCGACACGACGCGTTGAACGCACTGCGCTCGAGTGCGGAATCAGCCGCAGAGATGTGGACGACGGCGTCGGCGAGCTCGTACACGGCGCGCTGGCGGGGTGGCAGGGAGTGCGCCTTGCCCTGATGAAATGCCTTGCGCTCCACCGAAGTTTCCCACTCCGCCATCATCGAGGCCTTATACGAGTGTGCGTCGTCCGACAGGACAGCGATGAAGGGCCGTCGGCCCTCGGGCGCGTGGAGCGCGAGAGTCGGGAGCAGAAGCTCGGCGGCCGAGGCCATCGGGTCGCGCCAAAACCAGAGCGGGCACAGCACCACGTCAAACCACCCCTGCCGCGCCAGCGTCGCGAGCGAATCGAGCTCGGAGTACTCGTAGATCGACGGCACGTGCGGCGGGGCCTCTGTAGGCGAGAGCTCCGTCTCGCTGCTCCGCGCCGCGCCAAGGAGCGCGGCGAGCTCGTGCGTCGGCGGCGAGCGCTGCTCAGTGGGTGTCTTGCCACGGAAAAGCAGCGAGACAGTGTGGCCTAGGCCGCGCAGCTGCGGCAGGCACCCATCAGCATGCAATCAGCAGGAAATCATCAGCATGTAATCAGCATGCACTTAGCAGCATGCGCAAGCACTCCGTGGCACCCGTCGCACCTGCGCGACGACCCCGAGCAGCCGAACGTCGGAGCCGATCGGCTTGAGGTGGTGCTCGTGGATGAGGAGCACACTCAACGGCGCTCCCGTGCGACAGGCCTCGCTGCCGACAGCTGTGGTACTGGTACTGGGCACGTGCGATGCTGCCTGGGCGAGCTCCTGCTTCGCCTGCTGCTGCTTCGGCGGTAGTCGCCGGCTCTTGGCGAGCTCAGCCGCGTGGTGGCGCAGGAGCACATGGCACACGACTCCGAGCACGATGAGGCCTATGAGGCGAAGCGAAGTGCGGCTCAGCGGCACCATGCATCCGCGGGCACGAGTCGGTTGAAGTGGACCAAGCGCATGCAGGTGTCAATTGCCAGAGGACCCGACATCGATTAGCTATCCGATCGCTCGCATCCGGGCGTGAATTTGCAGCGTGATTTCATGTTAATACACAAAACACGTAAGCAGCACAGCTGTGAAGACAATACGATACATTCGTAGTGCGTGAATTCACGCGTTGCGAAACGTGAAGTTGAAACAGGCGCCTGTTCAGAGAAGCCAACAATTACATGTATAAACCAACTACGTATCTCGGGGTACCTCTCGCACCGTCTTGACCCGCGTGCGCGTCGGTCACGTACGCGCCTCTCTGCGGACTGCGCGCGGTCGCCCGCTCGCCCGCCCGCCGCCCGCCGCCTCTCGCCCGCTCTGACGGTACACCAGCCATCACACGGTTCACGCGCACGTAGACGTAGACGTGAAGACTAAGACTGGAGCGGCAACGTAGGATTCCTAAGAGGCATATTATTTATCCTGGATTCGCACACAATCCTCAATCCCTGAATCCAAACCGAGTGCATGGCCCTTCGAATCGTCGACGTTCCGCGATTCCTCGAGCCGCGTTGCCGCGAACAACGGCCTGGAGCTTCTGCACGGCCGCAAACCTCGCGCGAGCCAGGTTGAGGCGCTGCTGCACTAGCAAGGCCCTCGCGTGCGATTGGATCACCAGTGCAGCCAATGCCCTCTCTGCACGCCATGTGTTCCGAGCCTCCGCCTCGCGCTCGCGCTGCTCGTTATCAGCAACAGCGGCGGCCGCCGCAGCGACGGAAGCCGGCTGGCGCGCTGATACTATCTTGAGGCCTTGATGCCGCTGCGTTGCTGGCGCGTCCCGCACGATGCGAAAGGCAGCCTTCGGAAGTGGTGCAGCCAGCGATGCCGAACTGGGCGTGACTGATGCGCTCACCGCAGAACGGGACGTTCGCGAAGCTGGCATTACATTTGGCGTCCGCGCGGAAGCTGGCATCGCGGCGATGGCGGACGCTGGCTGCGCGACTTTCGCGGCCGCCGCTCGCCGTGCGGTTGCAGCGTCCGCCATCACCTCCTCAATAGTGCGCCTCGCGGCAGCGAGTTCGTGACGGAGCACTGCGTTTTCCTGGCGCAGGCGCGTGTTGTCGTCGCGCAGGTCTGTGTTCTGCTCTCGCAAGTCTGCATTTCGCTCGCGTGCCAGCTCCAGCAACAGACGGTTGGTCGACATAGGCGCTAAGGCTCCCATAGCGTCTGCCTTCACGGCGGCTGGCGGCGCTGCGGCTCCGACCCTGTGCGATCGGCAACTCAGGTGTGAGACACGGCGTGTGAACCTGGCCTGTTAATACTCGTCCGCTCAGAAGGGCGCGCGCGAGCCCACAGGACGGCCCCAGCAAACCCATGAGCAAACCAAAGTAGCTCATCCCCAGTCCTTGATTTCCACCCGTCACCATCACCTCTGCCACCCAACTTCCCTATACCACCGGCATCATGCCGCCACCCTCACCGTCACCCAGGCCGCGCCCGTAGCCGTCACCGCCGCCGCCCTCGCCACCACCGCCGTCGCCTCCTCCACCCTCGCCTCCTCCAACCTCGCCGCCTCAGAGCCGAGCACCACTCGGAGGTGCCTTTACTCGCGAGGTACATGTATGTATATTTGTGATGTACATCCTACATGTAGTCCCTAGCGTTATTTGAACCCTTGATAGGGCGAGCGGGCGACTTTGGTCTCTGTCGGAGCCACGGTCGGTCGGGAGGGAGGGACAGCCGACCGACCGACGCAGATATTTCAAGACCACCCCCAAAAAACAAAAAAGGTCAAACGGGAGGTCAAATTATGTAGCGTGTACAGTGAAGAGGAGCACGTGTTTTTTATGTTTTTGCTGTTTTGGGGAAAATAAAAACAGCCCTGAGTAAGCCCTGAGGTGCGATGGCGGTGGCGATGGCGGTGGCAATCGCGGTCGATATGGATGCGGGGGCGGTGGCGCAAGGGCGGTGGCGGCGGAATAAATGGCGGCTAGAAGCCGGTACTCCTGTTTCATGGGGTGCGGGGTGGTTTCCTATCGTTTTGGGGGGGGTCCTATCAGATACGTATCCTTATGTATCGTGATGTATCCTGCATGTATCGTGAAGGATACACGTACATGTACATGTATCTTGAGTGTATCCTGATGTATCTCAAAATTTAAATCTGACTTGCTGTTACTTTCAACATTTCTTTACGGGACACATCAAGATACAATCAGGATACATGCAGGATACATCAGGATACATCAGGATACGTCTCTGATAGGACCCCCCCCCTCAAAACGATAGGAAACCCCCCGTCACCCCGGTTTGATGAGCTCAGCACAGAGGGTGCTCAGAGCTTTCGTTTAAAAAATCGTTTATACCTCACAACATGTACCATGCAGGTGGTTGCAGCGCGGGATTATCGCATATTGTTGCACATACGAACTTGGGTTAAACATGTCCATGTCTGTTGCGGAAGTTGAGAGTCCCAAACTTTTTTTCGCTGCAACCCGTCGAGAGACGAGACCTCGTCCGAGCCGACAAGCCATTGGAGGATTGGACGTGGGCACGTGGCCGGACGGGCGCGAAACGGCGGGCGCCATTAAGGGCGCCAGCCTTCCCATTACTCCGCCACGGCAAACAAATCTAATGGAGCTCCACACCGTAAAAGTACTCGTAACGGCTGCCCCCCAAAAGATACTAGAGTTAATGCACAGTAGAAAAGGGCGGGGTTTTTTTCTGTTTATGCTGTTTTTGTGGAATCTGGAAAAAAGTAGAACAGAGAAGGCGATGGCGTCGGCGAACGCGGTCGATATGGATGCGGGGGCGATGGCGTCGTGGAAAAAGGTTGCGAGGAAGCCCAAGCCGGCCACCAATGGCCTCGGCTCGGACGAGGTAGAGCGCTGGGGCAAATAACCAAGGCTGTGGGCCGGTGAGTGTCAGAGCATTTACATCTCGAAAATCCTTGAATCCAACTCAAAAAGAATCTTCCCAAAGATCCCAACCCACCCCCCATCGGGATAAACGGGGTTCGAGAGGTGTGGACAGGAACCGGGTGTGGGTTCACTTGTACTCAGTTAAATAACGGTTGCGTGTTCGCTGCAGCGCGGAGCTTGGATCCGCTCTCAGTGCAACTGAGCTGCAACTGAGCCTGCAACAGAGGCCAACAAGCCATCAACCCACTCCTCTCCCCGACCAGCAATGACGGCGCTCCTCGGCGCGGCGACGTTCGCCCTCAGCGGGTTCCTCTTTATCATCTTCTGGGCGACGGCGAACCCCCACACGGCCTTTTACGGCGCGGCGGCCGCTGTCCACCCCATCTGGAACGCCTCGCAAGTGCTAGTGATCCATTGCATCGCCGCGATCGCGGGGCTCCTGGGCGCGGCGGGCGTGCACGGGCTGCACGCGCCCAAGACGGGCGCGTGGGGCCTCATCGGCACCGCGTGCGCCCTCGTCGGTCAGGCGTGCTTCTTCGCGGACGGCGTCATCGCGTACGACGTCTTCCCGCCGATAGCCAGGGCGCTCCCCGCCGCCGTCGACCTCGACGGCTTCATGTTCACTGGCCCGAAAGACTCCGCATACACGGCCTTCGCCATCCTCTTCATGATCGGCTACATTGTGCTCGGCCTCTCGCTTCTCTACTTTCGCGCGCTTCCCGCGGCGCCCGCGCCCTTCCTCGCCGAGGCCTCCGCCGGCGCCCTCATCGTGGGCGGCATCCTGGTGAACCTGCCGCCCACCGCGGGCTTCGGCGGCCTTTGCGCGGGCGGCATCATCTGGGGCGCCGGCGCGAGCGTCCTCGGGGCGCTGTGGGCGCACGCGGCGGTCGTGGCCGCTGGCGCGAAGCAGGAGGCCGCAAAAGGAAGCGGAGCCCTTCACCGATGACTTGGGCATCTCGGCCCGACTAACTTTAGACTAGGGCCATGCGCCAGTATGAATATAGAGAAACGAGTCAAGGACAGATCCTCGCGTCGACGTATCGGTCTTCGGAGGCTCACAAAGGCTCACCGCCCGGGACGACCGCGTGCCGGCACGAACCCGCGCCCCGCGCCGCCGACCCGCCCGGTGCGCCGCGGGTGCGCGGTCTGAAAACGATAAACATGCCCAAAACATGCCCCGAGCTCCGAGCTCGCACTGAAGCCTCAATGCTCGTCTCACGTCTGTCCGGCCTCCAGGAGAAGGACTGCGCCTCGCGATTTTGTACCGGCGGCGGTTGGCTATTAATACCTGAGGAAGTAGCGCGTGCTGTCGCTGTGGGTCTCTCCTAACGTGTAATCCTTACATCTCTTCCTTATCATTGGCCTTCCTTTGCTTGCCCTTCTTCTTCTTCTTCGCTTTCAGCTTCTCCTCGGCCTTCTTGACGGCCTCCTCCTCGGCCTTCTTCTTCTCTTGCGTTGCCTTCATTTCCGCCTTCCTCGCCTCGTCTTTGGCGATCCACTCTGGCGTTTTGGCCGGGCCGGGCGTCTGCTGGCTGTTGAACTCGACGAAGACGCACTCCGTCTGCTGCGTGACGTACTCGATGATCTCGTTGACGAACCCGCCCGCCTGCGTGGAGTAGAGCACCATGTTCTCGTCGATTACGTACGTCTGTACGGCCATACCCGCCGAGGCCATGAGCGTGGCCCACCGCGTGCCAATCTTCTCCGTCTCATTCTTCTTGCAGCAGCCCTCGTAGTCGAGCGTGGCAAACAGCATCGCTGGCCCCGAGGTCTGCTGCGTCTGAGCAAGCATCTTCTTGACCTCAGGGCTCTGCTCACCCTTCTTGAGCTTTCCTTTCTTCTTCAGTTTTTCCTGCTTCTCCATCGCCTTTTGAAGCGCATCAATGTCGACGCCCTTCCCTGGCTTCGGCGGCTTGAACTCGTACTCCTCCTTCTCCTCAGGTGTTGACCACTCGTCTTCGATGCGGTCCCAGTCCTTGTCCGTCAGCTTGCTCCAATCGCGGCCCGTCCGCGGGCGTGCGGCGGCGCATGCGCAGCAAGCCACGAGCAGCAGCAAGCGCATGCACGCCTTCACGCGATGGGACCTAGTAGCGCGCTCAGTCGCGTCTGATCTGTCGTGGCACACACGATGCTCAAATCGCCGACCGTGAGAGGCGGTACACGAGTGGGATGGGCGAAGGGTGGAACCCACATGAAATCGCGACTTCACAGCATGACGAATGACGTGGCAATTAATTGTAGAAAGTTGTTGTCGCATGATCGTGAGAGCTGCAGAGAAGGCGACCATGTATACATCATGTAAAACCCTTCTCATCACACCGCTGCGTGCTCATCGTACATCGCACGTCTTCCGTGTGCTGGTGCGTCCGTTCACGATTGACGATAAATATAAAGCGTCCGATCACCGACGCGCAGCGGTCGCGTGTGTTACACCGTACTACATGTGACAGTAGTAATGGTCGCCGCGCGCCGCAACTCTCCGAAACTCATAACATGTAACAAAAGCCATGCGCTATAGCCTATGCCCAGGATACGTGACAGAGTACGACCTACGAGCCGACGTCCCTAAACATCTCGAAGCGCTCCAGGGCACTCGGCACGGGTCCACCCGCGAGTGGACCCTCCGCGTGCCACACCACGCATGCCTAGGCACGTCTGGGCACGCTGGGCGAAGCAGAAGGGGACCCCTTCGTTGGCGTCCCGATGGGGCTATCCGTATCACTCAGGGTTGGATCCGTGCCGAGTGCCCGGGAGCGCTTAAAGATATTCAGGGTGTCGCCGATGGTGCTAGAACTGTTTGGGCTAGTGGGCTGCGCCTTCGGAAATTGGGGAAGGAAATCGAGAGAGGTCGACGTCAATTTACCCAGTTTGCCGCCAAGGGGTCCGCGGCCTGGGGGGGGGGCGCCTGGGGGGGGGGCGGCGATTCCGTCCTCGAGCCTCGTCAAGTTTGGATCCGACGAGGATTTCTTGAAACCCCCGACAGCCTCGACTTCCAGGAGGCGCGTCTTGAGCTTCCCCCGGCCCGACGAGAGCATGACCAGCCCTGGCGTGGCAATGTTCGACATACTCTTCGAACGAAAAGTATGGGCTGGCCTCTCGTGCTTCGTCGTGTACTTGCGCCACTGTCCAAGGAAGTTGACCGTCGCAAGCTTCACGTCTGTCGCCTCGAGCTCGGCGAACTCGCCCCAGTACTTCTCGTCGCCCTCGGGGAGACGGTCTAAGTCACACACTAGTTGCGAGTTCGTTGTGAGAGCATCCGCCGGCCGACGAACGGCGTCGAGGATGGTGTTCAGGCGGTTGTTGAAGGCCGCCTGAAGCGCGTTCGCAGGCAAGTCGTTGGGCGGGTGGACAAAGGGATCCTCGAGGGCGACGGCGACCTGGTCAAGGGCCGCGAAGGAGGTCACCGTGACGAACGCGAGGAACGGGCCCATCCAATAGTTGGGGCTGGCGCATGAAACGGAGCCGCAGTTGGCAAAGTGTGCGAGAACGAGCGGGAAGGTGAGGGCGAACAAGTGGGTACAGAGGGCGACGGCCTGCGTGTACGGCCACGGGAAGGGGATGTCCTCGACCTTGCGCGCCTGCCGCATGCCCGACATGCCGGACGAGAGACACGACCAGTAGCGCGAGAGCACTGGCGGGTCCGTGCCCAGGCCGCCGTCGCAGCGCCGCTGTGCGTTCAGGTGCATGATCTGCGAGAAGATGTACCCCACGCGGTCGGGGCTACTCTCGAGCGAACGGATCTCAGACTCGGTGAGGCCACCGAGCACCTCGAGCTGCTGCCACTCGGGGTCCGCACGGCTCGTCGGCTGCTCCATGCCGCCAAACGCCCCAGCCCCCATTGGCACTTTCGGTTGGCGCCCGTCGCTCGGGACCAGGTTTTTTAGGCAGTCATCGCGGCGCAGGTACTGCAGTGCGAGCGCGTGGCAGAGTGAGTAGCGGCGGGCCATGAGCATCTGGTGCCGCCGCCGCTTCTCGAGCCACGCAGCGCCCGCCTCGCCGTACTCACGCTTGTTGGTGTTGATGAGCTCGTCCATCGTGATGGCCATGGTGAACGCGTCGCCCCACATGCCTCCCATAACGGTGACCGAGGTGCAGCACTCCCAAAAGCGATTGTACGCGACGTTGGTGCGGAACACGAGCAACGTCAGCGCCAAGAATGCAAACGTATGGTATGCATTAGGGTGCTGCAGCAGCGTGTCCATGTACGAGCGGGGCACGATCAACTCGATCAGGAGAGTCCACATGGCGGCCAATAAGCCCTCGGGCATCGCTGGGAGGATAGCCGAGCCCACCCTCCGGAACATTAGCCTCCATGGTGTTCCCTTTCGGAAGATCAGCATGGTCGCAGCACGCAGCAGAGCAGCATTCACGCCAGCTGCCCAGGCAGGTCCCCAGGACGCGGCGGCCGCCGTCTCAAGCACACATCGCAAATGACCCTCGGAAAATCATATCTTAAATGCGTGCCACAGCCAAATGTGTGTGCGACTTGTTAGGAAGTTCACGCCTTTTCGCGGAGTCATGCACGCGGCTTTCCCGATCACCGTGGCGTCCGTCGCAACTGTGGCCTACGCGGTCTTCGCGGTCTGGACGGAGCTAAGCCGCAAACGTGCGGCGACGCTGCTCTCTGTCGCCAGCGCAACGATCCCTTCGGGCGGCGGCAGCGCCATCGGTCCGCTGGTCATCATCATCGGCCTCGGCGGCGTCGGTAGCCACACAGCGAACCTGCTCCTGCGCGGCGGCGTGAGGCGGCTGCGCCTGATCGACTTTGACCAGGTGACACTCTCATCACTCAACCGGAACGCCACCGCCGTGCGCGCAGACGTGGGCACGCCCAAGGTGGTGGCGCTGCGAGAGCAGATGCTACGTGTGGCACCGTCAGCGCAGATCGAGGCGATCGTCGCACTCTTTGACGCGGCCGCAGCTCCGCGCCTTCTCGCGGGTGAGCCGGCGCTCGTCGTCGACTGCATCGACGACCTCGCCACGAAGGCGGCACTGCTCGGCTATTGTGTGCGCGAGGGCCTTCCCGTGTTGTGTGCGCTCGGCGCTGGCGGCAAAGGCGACTGCTGCGCCTTCCACGTAGGCCGGCTGTCGGAGGTATTCAACGACCCCATCGCGGCCTCGCTGCTCAAACGGCTCAAGAAGCAGCGCGTCGATGGCACCGACGACGAGGCGCCCACCACGGCGCCAGTGGCGAGCGGCGGCGGCGGCGACGAGGGCGGTGGAGGCGGCGGCGGCGACGAGGGCGGTGGAGGCGGCGGCGACGACGAGGGCGGTGGCGGCGTCGGCGTCGGCGGCGACGACGACGACGAAAAGCGCGGCGGCAGCGAGGAGGAAGGATGTAGCAGCAGCGATGGCAAAGCCCTTGCCACCGAGCCGTTGGCGCTGTCACCGGAGCGTTGGTGGGATGAGCTCTGCCATCGTGTGCCTGTGGTGTACTCGTCGGAGCCTCAGCAGGTGGGATACCTCCTGCTGATTGCGTCTGATGGTACTTTGATGACGAGCTGATGACGAGCTGATGACGAGCTGATGACGAGCTGATGACGCCCCTCCTCGCCCCATTCACAGGTCGGATTGCTCCCTCTGCCTTCGGGGGCCACGGCAAACGAGCTGGGCTCTCAAGCGAGCTTCCGAGTGCGTGTGATGCCCGTGCTGCCTCCGCTACCGGCCGCGATGGGTGCCGCGCTGGCCGCGCACTCGCTGAGCGTCCTCGCGGGCAACCCGGTGGTGCCCTCGCCGCGTGCTGTCCCATCCATGTCGGCCGGCTTCCAAACGCGATTGTACCGCGCCTTCCTAAAAAGGGAGCTCAAGGAGAAGCAGCGACCTGCGAGCGAGGTGCCTCTCACCTACCATGAGGTCGCGCTGGTCGTCAACGACATCTTCCGCAGCCGTTCGGCGCTCAGTGGCACGCGCCTACTCGACCCGACGCGCCCGGTCTTCTGCCTGTGCCGCTTCGATGAGCGGTGCCCCGCGGACGTGTCCAATGTGCTCTTCGTCACCGTCAAGGAGGCAGCGCGCCATGAGCGTGAAGGCATCGAGGCGCTCCCCTCGGATCTGAGGCGCCATGTTGAGCGCACTATCGAGGAGGGTCTTGCGGGCCGGCCGTGCAGCCTGCTGGAGGAGGCGCGTCGTCGTGGGCGCGAAGGAGCCTCAACCAGCTAGGGCGCTCTACGGGGCCTCTGCATATGCTGCGCGTCGCACCCCCAGTCCAGGTCGGTTGAGGGCTTCACCGGCTGCGGTAGCCACGCATCATCATCTCACGCCGACCAGGCCGTCGTGTTTGGGATGGGAGCGTCCCAGTGACGGTCGAGTCCGTCAGACACGAGTCGTTTCTGCTTTCTCGGGTCGTTTTCATACGTCCGGTCGTGCGCGAGCGCGTGGCGTACGCGGCCCGGGCGGGCGTCCGACCCCGCCTGGGGCGGCGACCGGGGGGCGGGCGCCGCCGCGCGACCGCGCGAGCCGCCGCCCCCCTTGGTGCATATCGTTACGCGCCGCGCGCGGTCCCAACGCGGGCGCTCGTTCCCGCGCTGCCGGGGCCTACATGTGCCGGCCTTTCTCGCCGGAGCGTCTCGTTATCGTTCCCTGCTTAATTATTGTCGCGATAATGCTTACATAGTAAAGTTAGTAGTGACGTTTCAGCTCGCTTGATTTGAAAGTCCGCGCCCGCTAGCACAGACACGACAGTCGACAGCGGAGGATACAGTCGACAGCACACATCGTAGCGGACAGCTTACCGACCGACGACGACGATTAGACGACCGCTTTCGCCTTTTTAGACATCCGCTAAATGACGACTCTCTCTTTCGAGCTCAAAAGGTCTTGAGCTTCGCGGGCGCGATCACCGGGTTCGCCTTGGCGAGCTGCTGCTTGCCCACTGCCTTGAAATCAAAGGCGCACTCGTGGCGGTCTGAGTAGCGGTGCTCAGCGCAGAAGAAGAACTCGCACTTGCACTGGAAGCCGGTGAGGCCGATTTTCCGGTTGCACGTCCAGCAGCGGCTCGTGTTCACCTGAACCTTCTTCGGCGCCTCGACCTCGGTCCCCTCGTCCGACGGCGGGCACATCTCTAGAATGGAGACCGCCTCGATGAACTTGGCCGGCTCAGCCGCTGCCGGCGACACAGCCGGCACCGGCGAGGCCTCCTTGGCAGCTGTTTGGGGCGCCGCCGGCTCCTCCGGCGCGGGGATGGCCACCTCTGGCGCTGGCGCGGGCGCGGGCGGGGGCGGCGTGGGCGTGGCAGTCACCCGTGGCTGCGCAGCAGCAGCAAGCCCGTTCTTGCTTATCGTCTCCTTGTAGCACTTGGAGCACATGCCGCCAGTGTGGGCGCTGCCGAAGAAGCCGCAGCCAGCGGCACACGACAAGTCCGAGCGCTCGGTGGCTTCCTTGCCATCAGCTGAGGCCATCTTGCTCACGAAGGCTGTTTTTTCCGTGCAAAAGGCGATCGCGAGCTCGAGCTTCGCGAACCGCGAAACCTCTGTTTCGGCATTTCCACTCGAGCTCGCCTTTTCGGCCACTTACCCTTTTCTTCCAAGGGTTTTCGCTGAGAGTCTGATGCCCCTCTCTAATCGGCGTACCAGAGTGAGGTGGTGCCGCCAAGGGGGGGAGACCGAGAGCGCCGTGTGCCGCGGCCACTGTGTGCTTTGAGCTTTCCATCCGGATCTCTTTCTCCTTCCTCTTCTCACGCCGTGCCGGCTCTCGGCATGCGCTTCCGCGCCGCCTCAGAAGCGCCCCCAAAATTTGGGCGCACGCGTCTGCGGCGCGGGCGGCACATAAGGGTCGCGCGGCATGCTCCGCCCGGTTGGCGGCGGCGGCTCGGGTGGCGCGTTCATTTTGGCAACCTACTTTTTGTCGGGGCGGGCGCGGCGCTGCGCGAATGAGCACAGGGCGGGGGGAGGAGAGGGGTGGGCGGG
>JWZX01003189.1:0-19212 GCA_001275005.1 Chrysochromulina tobinii | reverse complement strand
GCTCGACCACGGGTCTACTTTGTCGAGAACTGGGCGCGCGAGGCTCCGCGAGGCAGACGAGCAAAATGGATAAGGTGGAACTCGGACGACCTCTTTTCTCTCAAACCGGTAGGCTGTTGACTCCAAATTTGGGACGACAGACTGGCCGACGGACAGACAGACAGACAGACAGACACACGGACACGCAAAAAAAGGGTCCGCCGGCCAAAACCTATCGGGTCGCGCGCGCGCTATTTTCACGCGGGCGGTTAATCTCAGAGGCTTCCCTCCCGGTGTTCCAACGGGGGTGGGGAAGAACATTACATTTTCTTAATGGGGGGGGAAGACTGTAAGTTTCCTCTGGTGCCCATACCGCGTGAGCAGCATACAAGCTCATCCCGTTTTCCCACAGGGTGCCTATGAGGCTTTCCCCTGGGGAGCCCCACAAGGGAGCCCCATCCCCCCAAACGGCGGAGAGATCCCATACCCAGGGCTATGCTCCGTATCCCTACCGTATCCCCCCGATCTGGTTCCATGGTGGAGACCGTCCCTGTGACCTGGCACCTTCACGTTGAGTTCACAGCTGCGTAACTTTGGGCGTCACGCAGCACAGTCAATTGCGTTAACGCTGCAGGGGCTGTGAATGGGCGGGAAAAAAATAAGTTCACTCCTCGCCCGCACAACGTAGGAATTACTTATGATAGGCGTTTTCGATTTTTTGTGTGATTTGTTTTTGTTACACTCGCCGAAACGGGGCGGTCGGGGCGGTCGGGGTATTCGGGTAGTTATCCTCGGCTCGTGCTTCCAGATTTTGATGAAACAGAATTCCTAGGTGTTGAAGCAAGTGAAGCACCATGATTACGGGTAACGTATCTCCGCCACTGACACCCGCACATCGAGTTCATCGACCATCCCCAAATTTGCGGTGGTCGACTGGTCGAGTTCAAAAGTTCAAGTTTACTTCACACCACGACAGCGCATTTGTCGAGAACGACGGAATCCCCGCGCCTCTCAGCCGAACGACTCCCGCGGGGAGGTGCGACGCAGTGCTAGCTGCGTGCACCTATGGACGTAGATGACGCGAAGACCTTCGAGTTCTCTCCACTCACGCTTACGTTCAAGGATTCCGACGTCGAGAATATCTTTGCTCAAGAGCAGCTCATGTCTCAAGGGATCGGTACATTGGGGTGCTGTACGTTTTTAGTGATTTCGATCGCCCTTCGGTGGAACGTCGAGCAGATCACATGGCAAATGAGGCTTATTTTGTAAGTTTCGCACGCACCTCCGCGATAGCGCCCTGCCTCGCCTGCCAGACTCACTCAAGGTCTGCTGTGTGTCCCTGCGTTGCGCCTGCCATGCCAGCTTCATGTCGAGCGTTGGCTTCGCCTCAAACTTGGTCATCGGGCGCTTGGGGCACCCGAAGCTGGAGCACAAAGTGGTGGTGCGGGTCGGAGTGGCAAACATTGTGTTCGGGGGCCTCATGTTCTCAATGATGGCGCAATGGGATCTTCAGTCTTGCTTGCGCGAGTCGGAGGGCTTTGAAATGGCCTCACCATGTGTGGTGATGACGCCGGCAGTATTCGGGTTCATGGCTTTCGGATCAACGGTCATCATGCTCGCCACACACGTCATGGCCTTCCCGCTATGGGCACGCCTCGCTATTTTGATGGCTGGTACTGGCTGCTACTTGTCGCTAGAGATGGCCCTTCCTCATGAAGTCTCTTTGCTAACAGGGTCTGCTCTCTTCGGTGACGCGGTGGGCTATACGCTCAATCGAGGCGCGCGGGAGGGCTTCAGTCATCGTCAGCGCGAGAAGGCTGCGGCAAAGGAGCGCGAGCGTGAGATGCAGCAGTTGCAGACACGTAACGAGCAGCTGCAGTGTGAAAAGGAGCGTGTGAACTATGAGCGGCAGCTGGCTGAGATCAGCTTTCGGAGTCAAGTAAAGGCCGCGTTCGACGTGCGGTCAACTGCAGAATCGACTGCTCAGAGCGAGGGGTCGTGTGAAGAGCTTAAAGTCTTCATCGCGGCGGCGAAGGCCGTCACTCCGGTCCGGGAGGAGGTGGAGCTGCTGGCATTTCTGAGCGACGACCGGGCAGCCGCCTTGTGGCGTACACTGAGGGACGCCCAGATAGAAGTTCGGTCCGAGGCTTGCAGCACCGATGGCGGCGATTGCGGCGCCGATGGCAGGCGCTCCGTAGGTGCAGCAGCGGACGAAACCCGGAGCAGCAGGGGACGAGCCCCCTTTAGCCTTGATACCGGGGTTTCGTCTGGAGGACGAAGCCCTTTGTTTCGGTGTATTCCTGACGAGCAGACGAACTGAGAAGCAAGTCGCTATCGGTTCGATGGTGGGGGTCGTTGCTGCCGTGCTACACGATACGGCAGCGGGTATGGGTGCAATGTATGGGTGTCAGGATATGGTCGCGAGCGTCTCGCGCCATCATTGAGTCAGTCAGGAGTCAAACCCTGGAGTCACAGAAGTTGCGGACCGGGGACCGCGCGCAAGCCGCTGCCGGGACACGACCGCGTCAGTTAGACTTAGAGTTACGCGATCGCGGTTGTACCGTTTTTGTATGTATCGCGTGCATTTGATATCGCGGTCGCCCCCCCCTCCCGGCTCCCACCGCCGCCGGCGGCGGCACCGCTGGCGGATTACCCAAGAACCCCGTTCGCAGCGAGGGCCGCAGGGCCAGGATAAGCATAAGGCCAGGGACGGAGGCAATGGACGCGGGGCTCCTTTTCGTTCTTCCAACAAGCAACATCCAACATGATGGTGGATCACGCAGCTACAGACCCGCTCCCGATGCGTGGGTCCGTTTTCTGTCTGTTTCTATGCTCGGCTCGGCTTCGGGAAAGTAACGTGAACGTGGCAAACAAAGTGAACGTCACGCGTTTCGTCAATTTTTGTTGCGGACCGACGCGAGATATCGGCATGAGGCATGGGGAACTGCTGGATAGCGTTCAACGCAGTACTGTGTGCTCTTCGACCTTGACGGCATAACAAAGCATGTCGTGGACCGCTGCCGACAAGGTGGACCGTCGGACTGCTTTCCAGGCTGCGGTTGCAACTACCACGCTCAACGCCGTTCCATTAATCTACTGCTGGCTGCGCGATACTAATCCCGTTGCCTTGTTCGGGTTGGCAATGGTTCTCATCTGGATCATTCTCGTGGTTGCGGCACGGCTCGAATTCGATGCCATGGCTACGGCGCAGCGTCCTTCTCAGATGCAAACGCGCAGCAAGGTCGAGTCCTTGCATCGCCGCAAGACCTCGGGACCCGAGTTGTCGCCAGTCTCCGTCCTGCCCTTTGCTGAAGAGCCGCCCAAGACCAAGCTCCCCAAAGCGCTTCAGGACTTCCATTTCAAAACTGGATGAAGGGTAGCATGGGCATGGGAGACCTCGTTTACCAACATTTGCATTCATTCGCAAGGACTGACATGCATTAGTGTGTACACATCGTGCACGTTGCAACCGGACCGTCCGACAGGGTCGGATGAGTCGTGCAGCATGCGGAAGGTCAGCTGCAGGTTTCAGGCGAGACCATGCCGATTGTGTTCTTCGCAGCTACGTGTCGTGTTGGGCAGTAAGGTCCTTCGTAGCCCCCTGCCTGCTTTGCACCTCCTAGATCGATCGCGGACGTCGGGTTCGTCGCTTGGAAAACTATAAACTTTTCACATTTGAATGATTTCAGGCCGCCTTGCCGCGAGACGTTTGCATGGACGCGTAATTTGCGCCATCCGCCATGGTTTGCGCGCTAAAAAGCCCGCGTCCGCAGTGGCGCGGCCGCTAAGACGGCCATAAGCTTAACGCTAAACCGGGCTCCGGGGCGACGGCGCGACCGGGACGGACGACGCGCGCGGGGACCGAGACACAAAGACACCGGGATCCCTGACCGGGAACGGCGGGGAGTCGGTCGAGGGCGTCGGCCGTCGCGGCGTTACACGCGGGCCGGGCCGCCGGCCGGACGAGGGCCGGTGGGCCGGAAGATGCATTGGCCGGATGGCCGGCGACCCGGCGTACTATTAAGGCGTACTATAGCTACCGACGACGCCCGTACCGGACGGCCGACGCGCCGAGCCGACCCTCCGCGCTCCGACGCACGTCTCTCCCTCTCGGGGTAAACCCCCCGTCGCCGCCCCCCTACAGCCTCCACCCAAGTACTACTAGTACCATCTGACCCTCCGAATGTCAAATATAATATGTTGATCCTAAGATCTTCCGCGTTGGGCATGGCCACAGGGTCAGGGGCTGACGGCAAGCGGGCGCCTACGGAGTTCCCGGGGATCCGTCGGAATAATTACTGCGATCTGCGTCGCAAATGGACATTTCGTCATGGTATGATGTCGAATGATGTGATGCATGTCCGATCCTCTACGATGAGTCGGCGATCTCTGTCGAATCGCGACGTCAAACTGTGTACATGAAGCATACGCGCCGGTACTATGCACGCTTGTTAGTGCGAAGCTGTAGGGCCGCAGTTAACCCCAATTGCATGCGATTGATGAGGTACGTGATGAGGGTTTCAATTGGTCAGGAGTCTTTGGACACGTACTCGCGGTCACGGCGCTCGGGTCTGTGCGTGTAATGTCGGGCCTGCGCTCGGCCGAGGTGCAGCCCGATGTGCAGGCAAACTTTACATGAGCCTCGACGACTTGGTCGGCAAGAGGAGTGGCGGCAAATCAGTTGGTGGTGGCAAGCCAGGTGGTGGTGGCGGCGGCGGCAGCAGTGGCGAGCACGTCCATGTGAAGAACCTCTCTTTCAAGACGAGCTGGCAGGAGCTCAAGGAACACTTCCAGCAGGCGGGCGAGGTGCTGTACGCGGACGTGATGATGTATGAGGACGGGCGCTCCAGTGGCAGGGGCAAGGTCACCTTCGCAACTGCGCGCGAGGCCGCATATGCGATAGAAACACTCGATGAGACGAGCCTCAACGGTCGCCCCATCAAGGTCTATCCTTGGGACAAGCCACAAGCCACAAGCCACAAGCCACAAGCCACAAGCCACAAGCCATCCCTGGCCACAAGCCACGTCAATCCTCAGGGTGGCGACTTGCGAGGGCAGATCAGCAGTAGTAGCAAGGAGTGGCGCAAGCACATTGAGTGCTACGAAGACGAGGCGACGAAGGAGACGGTGGTGCGTCTGTACGAGACGGATGTGGTGCGCATCGGCGTCCAGGACATCACGCTTGATAGCGGCGGCACCGAGGACCTGAAGGTTGCGGAGGAGGTGTTCCAGTGCATCAACGACGCGCTCGCCCAATACACCTTTGAGCTCAAGGACATCAGGGGCGAATGGTTCCTGTCGGACGGTAAGTTCCGGCTCATCCGCTTCTACGACGGTGTGGTCATCAGCGGAGCCGCCAAGGAGCTCAAAGCGCCCGAGGCGCCGAGTGGAAAGGGCGGGCCCGTGCGCCTGGTCAAGGCGCCTTCCTTGACCGGCCAGCAGCGCTACAAGCCCTACTGATCGACAACGGATCGAGATGATGCTCGACGCGGCAGCATGTACTCCCTCTCACGCGCCCACTCTGCCCGGCACTGGCCAGAGAGGAGCCAGGCGGCGTGCCAGTGCCAGCGGTGTGCGGCACTCGCATGCAGCACAGCGACAGCGCTCGATACGCGAGGTGGGGACTCCATGTGCGGCTCTGGAGATGGCAGCATCGTCTCAAAGCAGCGAGCCCAGGTGAGCCCAGGTGAGCCCAGGTCGTGCATATGAAGTCGACGGTTTAATTACGGTTTAAGCAACTTGGGTTTAAGTCGACGTACTAACGACGCGTACGGACTAATACGGTACAAGTATGATTCAACCGGCTCAAAAATATAAATAACAATGCACGCTATGTTCCATGTTGATATTATCCCACACACAACCGCATATTTTTAAGGGTATTTAGTATATTGGTTTAAATGCCTGTATACGATACATTGTAAAGCAGTGTGAGTGTCTCGTACTCTCGTTAATAATCTGCAAATCGTAGTAGTTTTAGTTACGGCCTTACGCCGTGTTGTTCACGTGTCCCGCGTGCTCCTGCGTGCGTTGCGCAATCGCGAGGCGCCCTCTTTGGTTGAGGTTCACGAGTCACCGGGCACCAAAAGACACCACCATACCAGTTTTCTTCACAAGTAATGGTCCGCGAAGGCGCCAATCGCGTTGGAGTGGGCCCACGGCACACCTCGCCGGCGTCGGACGCGGAAGCGCGCGCCCATGCCGCTGAACTATCATGAGAAGCGCAAGGCGCGCGGCATGCTGGCCGACAAGCAGGGCGTCAACTCGATCGCTGAGGAGCTCCAGTGCGAGGCGTGGGAGATTCAGGAGCTCGCAGACGCGAAGCCCAAGGCGGTACGCCGCCCGATCTGCACTGGACTGCTGCCCTGCCTCTCGCGGCCGCTGCGCGCGTTTGGCCTCGCCGCGTAGCGCCAGCGTAGTGCCTGATGCCCGTGGCACTGCTTTTGCGCCGTCGCTCATCAGGCGTTGAGCGCGTGGATGTTCTTCAATCAAGAGATGCGCGATACGGCGCAGACTGAGCTGGGCACCTCCGACCCGAACGATGGTGTCCAAGTGGATGGGTGAAAAGTGGGCCCAGGTTGAGGACAAATCGCACTACGAGAAGCTCGCAGAGGCCGACAAGCATCGCTTCGAGAAAGAGAACCGCGTGTACCAGGCGGCGCTCGACGAGGAGGAGGCGGAGCACCAGGCCGAGCTGGAGGAGGCAGCGGCCGGCCCGTCGGAACGTGAGCAGGAGCGGGCCTCGAAGCGCGCGCGCATGGAGGCCGACGCGGCTGCGCGCGCCGAGAAGCCCAAGGGACCCAAGAAGGTGCGCGAGCTCACCGACGACGAGAAGAAGCTTCAGGCGCAGAACAAGTCCATCATGGGCGACATGGACAAGTCGGCGAAGCAGCGGCTGACCTTTTTGCTCGGCCAGTCGGACCTCTTCAAGCACTTCGGTCTGGATGCGGACGAGAAGAAGAAGAAGAAGGGGCGCAAGAGCGAGAAGGAGGAGGACGAGGAGATGATGGCCGTCTTCGACGGCGGCGCGAGCGGCGCGAGCGGCTCGGGCACCGGGGGCTTTGAAGAAAAGATCCGCGTCACCAAGCAGCCCGAGCTCATCAACAAAGATCACGGCAGCATGCGCCCTTACCAGGTGCTGGGTCTCAACTGGCTGGCGAACCTGTACCAGAACGGCATCAACGGCATCCTTGCCGACGAGATGGGGCTGGGGAAGACGCTCCAATGCATCTCGCTCCTGTGCTGGCTGCGTGAGGTCAAGAACTTCCCCGCGCCCTACCTGGTACTCGCACCCAAATCGACGCTGACCAACTGGGTGCGTGAGTTCGGAAACTGGGCGCCCTGTTTCAAGGTGTGCCACTTCCACGGCGACCGCGAGGAGCGCGAGCGCCTCATCGCCGAGGAGCTGCAGCCGGGCAAGTTCGACGTGTGCGTCACGAGCTACGAGATGGTCATCAAGGAGCAGGGCGCCTTCCGCAAGTACGCGTGGCGCTACTTGATTGTCGACGAGGCGCACCGCATGAAGAACGAGGAGTCGAAGTTGTCGCAGGTGCTCCGCTCCTTTGAATCGCACTCGCGCCTCCTCATCACTGGCACGCCCATGCAGAACAACCTGCACGAGTTGTGGGCACTCCTCAACTTCCTGCTGCCCGACATCTTCGCGTCCTACGAGCAATTCAACGAGTGGTTCGACATCAGCGACAAGAAGGTCGAAGAGGAGGTGATCTCGCAGCTGCACAAGGTGCTCAAGCCCTTTTTGCTCCGCCGCGTCAAGGCCGACGTAGAGGGCTCCATCCCTCCCAAGAAGGAGCTCGTTGTGTATACGCGGCTCGCGGGCATGCAAAAGGACCAGTACAAGAAAATCCTCATGCGCGACGTGGACGCGCTGTACCAGTCGTCGGGCGCCGCGCTCACGCAGAACAAGTCGCGGCTGCTCAACCTCGTGATGCAGCTGCGCAAGTGCTGCAACCACCCATATCTCTTCGAGGGGGCTGAGGATAAGTCGCTCGACCCTTTCGGCGACCACCTGATCAAGAACTCTGGCAAGATGATGGTGCTCGACAAGCTGCTTCTGCGCCTGAAGAAGGAGGGCTCGCGCGTGCTCATCTTCTCGCAGATGACGCGCGTGCTCGACCTGCTCGAAGACTACGCCATCCTGCGCCAACGCTCGGGCGACGACTTCCGCTACTGCCGTATCGACGGCTCGACCGGCGGTGCGGACCGGCAGGACGCGATCGACGCGTTCAACGGCAAGGACATGAAAGGCACCGACATCTTCTTGTTCCTTCTCTCGACGCGCGCGGGCGGCCTAGGCATCAACCTGCAGACGGCCGATGCGGTCATCATCTACGATTCCGATTGGAACCCGCAGGCCGACCTGCAAGCGATGGACCGCGCGCACCGCATCGGGCAGAGGAAGGAAGTCAAGGTCTTCCGCTTCGTCACCGAGGACTCGATTGAGGAGAAGGTGCTCGAGCGCGCCGAGCTCAAGCTGCAAATGGACTTTGCATCATCCAGTCAGGCCGGCTCGCCGAGAAGAATAAGAACTCAGCAAGGAAGAGGCGCTCGCGGCCGTGCGCTACGGCGCCGACAAGGTCTTCAGGTCAGAGAATATGGAGCTGACCGAAGAGGAGATCGACATCATGATCAAGAGCGCCAAGGACCTGACCGCCGAGCGCGAAAAGGCGCTGGGCAACCTCGAGGACAAGAGAAAGCGTGACCTGCTCGACTTCTCGGACGCGACAGTCAACTTTCAGGAGTTTGAGGGCGTTGACTACACCGCGATGCGTATGAACGCGGGCAGCGACGTCGAGTTCATGGCGCTCATGCAGGACTCGATGGGCAAGCGAGAGCGCAGCGGCACCTCGTACAACGAGCGCGAGTTTTACCGCGGCTCGTCGGGCCCGTCCGCACCCGTCGACAAGTCCCTACCCAAGGCGAAGAAGATGCCCGACTTTAAGGACTTCCAGCTCTTCGACGTGAAGCGCATCTCGGACCTGTACGAGCGCGAGCACCAGGCAGAGATGCGCCGCGCCAAGGCGATCCAGCGCGCGGCCGAGGCGGGCGCCGCCGAGCCGAGCGACGCGATCCAGCCCACGGAGCAGGATCTCAAGGAGCAGGCAGAGCTCAAGCAGCTCGAGGCGCAAGGTTTCGTCGAATGGACGCGCAACGAGTTCAACAAGTTCACCAAGGCGTGCGAGAAGCACGGGCGCGACAAGCTCAAGGACGTGGCGGATGAAGTGGGCACCAAGTCGGTGGAGGAGGTACGAGCTTACTCGGAGGCCTCTGATTACCTCTGATTACCTCTGATTACCTCTGATTACCTCTGATTACCTCTGATTACCTCTGATTACCTCTGATGGCCTCCCCCATTGCATGCAGGTCCGTGCTTACTCGGAGGCCTTCTGGGCCAAGGGCGCGGAGCTCATCCTCGATTTCGACAAGATTGCGCGCCGCATCGAGGAGGGCGAGCGCAAGATCGCCGAGAAGAAGAAGATGGCGGACTCGCTGGAGGCGAAGGTCAAGTCATGCGACAACCCGTGGCAGACCCTCTCGATCAAGTATGGCAACAACCGTGGCAAGCTCTTCACCGAGGATGAGGACCGCTTCCTCGTGTGCATGACCGAGCAGCTCGGCTACGGCAAGTGGGAAGAGCTCAAGCGTGAGGTACGCCGTTGCCCCGACTTCCGCTTCGACTGGCTCTTCAAGAGCCGCACACCGATCGAGCTCGGCCGGCGCGTCGACTTACTCATTCGGCTGATTCAAAATGAGACCAAGGAGCCCGGCCAGAGGAAGCGCAAGGACTCGGCGGGCGCGAGCGCCTCGGCCGACGGCGCGACGGCCATGGAGGAGTAAGCTATCCCCACGCGCGCGAATGGAGCATATGATAAGACGCACGTACCGACTCCCGAAGGGCACGCAAGCGGGCGCGCTCTGGTCATAGATGCGTTCGTGGGCGAGAGAAGACGCAGCTCTCATGATAACCACGATCCAGGGTGTATCTGTCAGTGCGGCGGGGCCCCGGCGCAGAGCATGTTTGTGTTTGTGGTGCGGTGTTCCATAGATTCGTCGAGTGTTCGTGCGCGACCATTGCTAACGGAATTTGCTCAGCGTGCTGTGGTATAACGCACGTGTCGAAAGTGGCTCCATACACCCCGGGGCACTGTGCGACGACCCCCGTGCCCCGCCCACACTGCACACGCGACACGGCCGCGCGCGCGGCCGCGCGTGCACCTACGCTACTCCTTCAGACTTCAGTTACCTCCACCGCCGGGGCGCGCACCCCGCACCTCGACTCCGTCGACACTGGTCATTGTCGGCTCCGTCGCTAGGACGCTCTTACAAACTATTTGATTGCCCCCACTCGGCCACTGCCACCGTCGCCGCCGCCCGGAAGCAGCCAGCTTAAGATGAACTCTTGCCGCGCTCTTGAGGGAAGCCCGCGCGCGTCCGCTCACTGAGCTGGGCTCGGACGCGTCCGGTGACGAGACTGACGAGACTCGGTATGGCAGGGGTGACGAGACTGACGAGACTAGGTATGGCAGGGGTGACGAGACTGACGAGACTCGGTATGGCAGGGGTGACGAGACTGACGAGACTCGGTATGGCAGGGGTGACGAGACTGACGAGACTCGGTATGGCAGGGGTGACGAGACTGACGAGACTCGGTATGGCAGGGGTGACGAGACTAACGAGACTCGGACACGTCCGAGCTCACGAGCAGAAGACGCTCGCAGGCTTGTCTCAAGAGCGCGGCAGTCAGTCGAGCACGATGCCTCGGCTCTTGGTCGAGCTCCTACGATGAGCTTCAAGATCTCCGCCTCGTAGGAGCGGATTCGCTTGCGAAGCGTGTGCTTCGGGATTGCGAGCTCTTCCAGCGCGCGTCAGTGGTGACAGCTTCGTGTGCTCTCCAGATCTCCCAAGATCTCCCAAGATCTCCATGAGCGCCTCCCGCTCATAGCTGTGGCCGTCGGACGCGACCACCGGATCGACCATAATCTCATGCGTGATGGGGCAACCAATATCGATGGGCGTGTCGATGCCGCTGATGCTCAGCGCCTCGCGACACTTCTCCAAGTACGCGGGTAGCTCTTCGCAGCGCTTGCGCGCGAGCTCTAGAGCCGAGGGTCCCATCGACACCAGCTCGGCAATGGTGAAGGCCTGGCCTTGACCAGCGTCGGCGCGTCCACACCGCCCTCTCGCCGCCGCATTCGTTTCGTCGCCACTTGCTTAAGCCGCTCGACGAGGTATGGGTGCGGCGCGAGCGGCGGTTGGATGGCGGTTGGATGGCGGTTGGATGGCGGTTGGATGGCGGTTGGATGGCGGTTGGATGGCCGCCACGGCCCCAAGCACCACCTTGGGTGTTGTGTGCCGCGTTGTGTGCCGCGATGTTCTGCAGCGCGCCTGCGGCGGCGGAGGCGGCCTTCGCATCACCGCCGGCTTTGAGCAGCTGCACGAGCGGGTCGATGCCGCCAGCGTTTCGAATAGCCACCTTATTCTCGGGGCCCAGGCGTGACTGCTTGGTATCGCGGTACACACAGACTGCGCGATGTGACCGATGTGCGAAGGCTCAAGGTGAAGTGTGACGGTGAAGTGTGAAGGTGAAGTGACGGTAGACTCAGCGGCTGAAGAGACCCTCCAAGGCACCCTCCTGCTGCTCCTCCAAGACTCTCTCGTCTTCCTGCGCGATCCTCTCAAGTGCCCGCCGATCGGTTTCGGACATGAAGCCGCTCACGAGGCTGCCGCCGCAGCCGCTGCCGTCGCTGCCGCCCCGCTGCTGCTTCAGCTGCTCCAGGGCGTCCACCCAGGGCGTGATGGAGTTGTGCAATAGCTTCCCGTCAGGAGTCAGTGGTACGTTGAGGCCCATGTCCTTGAGAGCCTTGCCGTACGAGGCGCCATGGACTGAGATCTTGGCGGCAGTGAGTGTGTGCAAAAATAGGGACGCCACGGCCCAGAGCGCCGAGAAGGTGCGCGGCGCGTTGATCACCACCAGCTGAACGATCGAATCTGGATAATTCCACGCAAAGAGATCGTTAGCGCGCTTCATGCGCGCGTGCCACTTGTGGTCCGCCAGGTGCGCGAGGCTCATCCCCGCCACGTCGATGACAGCGATGACCTTGTACAGCCGCCGGCCCAGCCGCTCCGCGCTCGCCGCGCACAGGGCGCGGCACGCCTCCCGCCGTGCCACCATGTGCCTCAGGTACTCCTCGTCTGTAAAGGCCGCCAGGCTGGTGGCGGAGGGTGTGGCGCACAAGAGATCGAGCGTGACGAGGCGGCCGCTCTCATCCTGCCCGATGATTCCAGCTGGGTGCATCGCGTTAAACTCCGTGAGCCGACCGCCTGCAAACGCCTCGAAGCTTATCTGCGGCGAATCCTCGGAGCCTCCAGGGGCGATCAGCGCATCACAGCGCTCTGACTGCCGCCAGAGCAGCGCGCGCTCGAGGAACACGAAGCACGCAGCGTGCCAGTCCTCGCGGTACGCGTACCCGCGCACGAAGAGCACGAGTATGTCGTACGAGCCCAGTAACCGCCGGAAGCCTTCGTATCCCAGCCAGCGGCGCACCGCCGCCGCGCATCGCAACTCGGCTGGTGACAGGTCCTCCCACTCGACGGCGGGACGCCAGTTGGGGGCGAGGACTTCGGGAGCGAGGGTCTCGAAAGTGGGGCGAGGCGTTGGCGCTGCTTGGACGAGGCTGCTGTTGACAGGTGGCTCGGCCAGCGTAACGGCCAGAGGGCTTGGAGCCGAGCAGTGAGACTCGTCGAGAGGAGCTGCGGCTGGCAAGGCGAGCTGGCGCTCCTTCCAAAATTTCCAAAGGAATGCTACTGTCGCCCCTGCTGCTGCGGCCGCTATTCCAAGGAGCATCCGCGAAGATAAGACCGCCATAGGCCCGAGGGCCATCGGCGAGAGCGTCACCAATGTCGCCAGTGTGGCAAAGGACAGCGAAGGGCGAGTGAGATCGTTGCGCACAGTGGTGCTGCTAGACGCGTCGGCGGTGTCGTGCATCGCCGCGACCAACGCGGCGGCAGGCTCAAAGGGGGCCGGCAAAGGCGCCGCAAGCGTCGACGCAAGCGCTGCGTCACTCTCTACCACCGCCGTCATCTCGGCGGTGTCGAACTTCTTGACGCCCGCAGCCACACTGAGCGACGCAAGGGTCTTCTCGAACTCTGTGACCATGAGGGTGCCTGTAGCCTTGACGCCATCGCCCACGGCCATGGCGCCCTCGAGGCCCTTCTTGCCGACGGCGTTTGCGCTCTCGAAGCTCATCTGGCCTGCATAGGCTGCTCCGTCCACGGTCGCTGTGCCTACTGCCAAGACGCTGTCAGCTGTCGCAATGCCGACGGCCTTGGCGCTTTCAACGGTCGCAACGACGACGGCCTTGATACCCTCGACGGACTGCATGCTTAATAAGGCGGCGCTATCCCCAATGGCCTTGACGCTGCCCACAGTGGCACCGACGCCAGCATCGAGGGCCGCAGCAGCGGCGGCCGCAGCAGCGGCCGCCGAAGCAGCAGCCGCCGAAGCAGCGGCGGCCGAAGCAGCAGCAGCGCCACCGATGGCCCCTTCTGACTTTTGGGGGCCGGCGTGCATGATGGTCTTGAATTCGTCGAGGTTGATCTTGCCATTCTTGTTTACATCCGCCGTCGCCATCATTTCGCAAACAACTGAGTCGTTGAGGCCCGTCCCGTAAACACTCAGGATGTACGCTTTCATCTCTGCGACGTCGATCTCGCCGCTCTTGTCCGCGTCGACCTTGGCGAACGCAACCTCTAGGCCCGCGTCTGACTTGTCGATGTCTTCGCCAAAGACGACCTGGAAGCCCGCGGCCACGCTCTTCTCGAAGTCTGTGACGAGGCTGCCTGTGGCCTTGACGCCGTCGCCGACGGCCGTGCCAGCAGAATAGAAGAGCCTGCCCGCCTCCGCGGCGCCCATGCCCATGATATTGCCCGCGTCTCTCGTGGCTTTCACGATCAAATCAGCCGTTGAAGCCAGCGGCCGGTCAAGAGTGTTTACCTCAGCGGCCGTCGCCATTTGCTCTCCCGAATGTGATGAGTTTCGTCGCACGCAAAAAGCAAGCAAGATGGACGACTTTTCCTCGCGCAACTGTATGGGTACCTGCGCCAGTCTCCTTTCGTTTCAGGGAGGGCCCTCTCGGCCAGACATACTTATAAGCCCCGATGTACCGGGTGTCAGCATGTTGATGAACCCCGGGCCGTATTGGCCGTTATACTTGTGGGGCGGCCGCTCGTACAACGGGTTTTCAAGCCCGGTTTCAAGCGAACCGCCCTCTGCCAAGGGGGGGTTTTCGCTAGCCGCCCGATGGTCGCCCGCCTCGTTCTTTGTCCTAAGATTTCTATGTGCGTCGTCGTGTGAGCGAGCATGAAAGCGCAGAACGGACGGTTTGCATGCAAAACATGAACACGTCTCGCCAAAAATAGTCGTTACTTTTGTGAGACTTGGAAGTACTTCAGAGCCCGCGAGACCGACTTGAGAGAACGTGAGAGCACGCGAGTTGATGTGGGGCGACGTTGATGTCCCGCCACACAAACATACCTCAACAGTGAAGTCCATGTTCGATAGGAAAGGCCGCTTGATCCCGACGATCCTGAGCGAGCTGCCCCCGTACGTGCCTCCGTCGTCGCCTAGATTGTATTCAGTCTCGGGGCAAGGACATGCGCAAAATGAGCCCCCGAGCAGGAGCCCGCGTACTGCTGCAGCTCCTCGGCGCATCATCCCAAGGCGGTCTGCAACGGCGCCCAACAGTGCGCGTGAACTCCGGCGACCGACGTTCGACTCATTCCAACTTGCTAGGGGCACAACTACGGTTCCGACGCGCCCCGTGCCGCTCCCGCCTCTCGACCACGCACAATTAACACAATATGACTCCCTTGCTCGTGGCACCTCTACTGCCGGCGCACGCATCAAGAGCGAGGTCTACATGCTACGCACGCGCAGTGGACCGTACAGCTTTATGCCTCCGACGCAACACCCACAACTTTATACACAACATGAGCTGGAACCTGAGCCCCAGGGGCCGTCGAAGCCCCGGTCGAAGCAGCCTCGGCCAGAGCCTCGAGCACCAGAGCCAAATATCTTGACGCAGAGGACGACGCTTAGGTCGACGCAGAGGGATGAGCCCTGGCCCCAACAGCTGTTTGATGCGCCGACGAGGACCACTCGGATGGCGCCTGCCACGTCGCGTGCTCGCCATGCGGATTATGGAGCGGATGCTATTGGCATTGCGCCCGCCGCGCCTTCCATCTCGTCTGCCACCTGGTACTTAGAGCGCGGAGAAACTTTCCCGCTGGAGAAAGCAAGTGCTGCAGCAACCAGTACATGTATCACAAGGACCAGTACTGCCGCTTTGCCCGATCATTTCACTATTCGACGGCACGACCGCTTTTCGGCCACGCAGATGGCGATGGCGCGTGGCTACGGGAACGACGTGCTGTGGGCGGCGGAGCTGTGGGACCGACGACATTGCGAACGACTCGCAAACTCTCGCCAGGCAGCGCTCGAGACAGCCCGTGACTACGGCGTGGATACCGAGCGCAGAATGCTCGATGCCATTGTGGCACTGGCGAGCAACCGACTGAGCAACCGACTGGCCGTGCCACCTACTGCGCGCCGGCCCTCTACCAGCATGCCCTCTTCAGCCATGCCCTCGGCCAGCAAGGCTGTCGATCGGGGAGCACAGAGCAGCATCTGGGCGCCACGCGCGGCATGGTGCGATAGCCGGGCGCTCTACGACACGGACAAAGTGCGTCAAATGGTCTTCGAGCAAGACTGGGCGCAGGCGTACGAGCTGGGCATCCACGACCTCATGCTGCATGTGCTCGACGAGGCTGTAGTTGGCAGGGAGCATTCGAGGGAGCACGGCTCGACCATACCCATCCCTGGCAAGGTCTCCGAGGTGCGCCACGTCTTCCAGACAAACCACGAGCTGTGCGTGCAGCTTTTCGCCTACTACGCAGCGGAAAGAGGCTCGCTGGACTCGACCATCCAACTCCACGGGTGGCGCCACTTCATCACCGATGCGCAGCTCTCCTCCAACCAGAAAGCCTTCTGCCGTCCGAGCGACTATGACCTCGTCTTTGTCTCCGCCAAGGCCACCAAGAAGCGCGGTCATCGAGCTGCGTCTGTCTCAGATTCAGTTGAAGAGCCACCTGTGGTAGACACCAAGAATCTTGGGGAGTGCGCGCTGAGCCGTGTTGAGTTCCTCATCGCCCTGATGCTTCTCGCCATCAAAAGCTGCAACGGTCGCGCGGACGGCCGCGCGGACACCCGCGATGTGAGCAACGCCCTCGACAACCTCTTCCGTCTCAAACTTGAGCCGCGCCTGCGCAAGTACCTACCTTCACAGGCTCTTTTCCGACGTTGCTTTGCGTACTCGCCGGAGGTGAACACTGTGTTGCTGCAGTACGCGAGCCCGTTGCGCGGGCTCTTTGCGTGCATCGGAGGCCCCTCGGCAGCCACGAATCTCAGCAAGGCAAGCCTATCCCCTGATGTTATGGAGGCAGCGCGCATAAGCCGGATAAGTGGCACGCCATTACTCGGTCGCGAGGGCTTTCTGCGTCTGCTACACGTGGTGGGCTTGATCGAGGCTGACTTGTCTGAGTACACGGCGATGCTGTGTTTCGCGTGGTCGCGTATGGTCGTTGTCGACGCGCGAAGCGTGCAAGGCCAGCTCATGGAGGCACACTTGCCCTTTGAGGGGTTCTTGGAGACGCTTTGTCACCTGTGCTTGCTCAAGGCACTGCCGACGGACTCGCAGCTCGTCGTAGCAAACCACACCGACGCGGGCAGCTTTCTGATCGAGCTGCAGCGCTTGGATGAGGAGGCATACCAGCAGTTCTTGCTCAGCCTGCGCACTCCATGGGGCGAGGGGGCGTATCGCGATGGCTTCGGCTGCCATCGCCTCGTGGACCTGTCTCAGGACCCGTCCAGGAGCGGCGATGACGTTACGGGCGTACGAGTTGACCGGAACTTGCCTCGGCGCCTCGAGCACTTGATCCATCTTGTGTTCCGCCGCATCGAGGTCGCGTGCGGGCTCGTAAACACGGGCGTGGTCCCTTGCACTGTCGAGCTCAGCGCCGATCAGCTCGCCACCTCGCCTCCTGGTGGAGAAAGAGTGTGCTGGAGTTTGTGGAGAAGGGACCGTCTTGATCGTGTGACGGTCTGTTAGGGGTGAGGGCGGAGTAACTCAAATATAACTCAAACTAAACGGTTCCAGTTGTTCGTTCGCCTGCGTCCAGGTTTGGGGCCTGGGGCATCCTTCGCCCAGGATGCGATTGAAAAGTCCTCGGAACGAGCCGTATTTTAACCATCCCACCAGGATCCCGATGGAGCATTGCCAAAAGACCGCGGCGTCTCATCGAACACATCGCAGCTGCCCGGACCGCCGGCGCTGACGATGAACGCGCGAACGTCGGGCGTGTACGGGGAGCAACCACGGTCCTTGATGTCGCCGACGATGATGTCGATCATTTCGTCGGCGGCTGCCTCGTCGCCAGCGGCTGCCCGATCGAGGATGGCGGCGCGTCTTCGGCGGCTGAGGCTGACGAGGGGCGCTAAGTCATCGATGAGGATGAGGTACTCGTGCATCTGCGCGTACCACTGTTCCAGAAGGCTGGCGCCTTCCGGCGTAAGGAGGTCGCGAAGGCTCTTGGGATCGAAGCCTGCTGGGGGCGGCGGCTGAGGTGGGACCGGCTGGAGCGGGACCGTCCGCGGGGGCTGGACTCGCACCGAGAAAGGCGTGAGGAAGAGCCCAGGGTTAGCGAAGGACGGGAGACCCCCGTCGAGCATGAACGCTGGAGGGATTTCGGAGACGTCGGCTGGCTGGACCCGGTCGGCGAATGCGTGCAACGCCTCCGCAAAGGGGTCAGTGTCGGGCACGCTGAGCAGGGTGTTGCGGAGGTGCTCGTCGACGGCCAGGGATTTGGCGAGAGCGTCCGCGAAGCGCAGAGGGGGCGTCGAGGGCGCCGTGGCTGAGTGGCCGAGGGAAGCACCAGGGGCGGGGCGCGTCGAGGTGGGGCCAGAGGAAGGCGAGAGGGCGCGCTTTCGAGCTGCCGGGCTAAGGCGCTTGAGCTCAAGAGCCCCTGACCGCAGGCGCGTAGAAGCGGACATGAGCGCATCGAGGACGGGGCGCGGAATGGTTGCTCTGTAGGTGCTGACGCGGTTGATGGCGTGTGCGACCAGGACGTAGATCAGGGGTGAGGCCGCGGCCAGGGTAATCCAATGGAGCCAGCCGTCGTGCAGGTCCGAGAAGGGCGGCGGGTTCTCCGTGAGGAAAGGGACCGCGACCACACGATCAACGGTGTGGACGGGGTCCCCTGAAGCCGGGGTGCGCTCGAAGGCCGGGATGAGCAGTGGGGAAGCCTGAGCCTGAAGCGCGGGAACCGGCAAGAGGGAGAGGACTCCGCGTGCCACGGCTAGGGCTGCCTGGCGGGCGGCGGGCGCACTTGACACCTGGCCGATCAGGCATTCGGGCTCGCGCGGTACCAAGAAGCGAGCTGGGCCTTCGGCGGAGAAAACGATGACGACGACGAAGGTGCGGATGAGGGCGGCCGCTGGGGCCGCAGCCAGGTGAACGATAGGGTGCGCCTGAGCTGCGGCTCCGCGGAGCATCGCCGACGCGGAACGCAATACCGCGGCCGCTGCTGCCCAAGCGCGGCGGAGGGGCACGGCCGCGGCCTTTGTCGCGCTGGAAAAGGCAACGCCAGCACCGAGGATCTTGTTGACAGCCGCGGAACCTGTGCTTCTCTTGACGGCTGGCCGGACCGGTTGCGCATCGGGAGGCAAGGGCTGCCGCATCTGCGGCGGGCTGGCCTCGCCGCGCGCCGAAGTAGGGGAGAAGCCCCGCGGAGGGGCTGGTGAGCGGCCGCGGGCGGATTTTTCGACAAGGCGCACGGACGCTGAGGAAGGTCGGGAAGGCCGCTCGCGAGAGGGAGAGCGAGAGCCTCGCTCCTGCTTTATGGGCGGGATTTCGCCGACGTCGATGCCCCTGACGACGCCGGCCGCCCAAAATGCGAGCGCACCTTCTCGACAAAATCGGCGTAGGGAGTTACGTGGGCCGAGGAAGTAGCGTGCTCGTGGCCGGGCATGCCTTCGAAATTGCAAAGAGTGGCGCGAGCCTGCGCCGTATGCTTAACCCCCTGTCAAAACTTTTCCGCACTTGGTAACATTTTTCCGCAATTTGAGGCCTCGAGAAAAAACTCCGCGTTCGAGCGATTCCA
>JWZX01003188.1:0-44701 GCA_001275005.1 Chrysochromulina tobinii | reverse complement strand
CGACGACGCCCCGCGCCGACTGCTCTTCGAGCTGCCGCATAACAAGAACGGCATGCCGTGCACGCCGCAGCTCAAGACCCCCGAGATCGAGGCGCTCGCGGCCGAAGGCGCGCTTGGCGTGTCGCCGCTCTCGCAGTTCGCGTCGCTGCTCGACATGACGCCGCGGCTACCCGACGCCCAGCAGCTCACCTTGATACCGCCGCTCGCGCAGCAGCAGTCGCACTCGCCGCTGTGGCAGCTCGCCTCGCTCATGGAGCAGACGCCGCGGCTGCCCGACGCGCCCGTCGCCGCCGGCAGCTCGGCCGCGCACGCGGCCGCCGGCGCGCGGGCCGCCAAGTCTGAGCTGTCGGCCTCGGCCCCACCGGCCGACCCGGAGCAGCTTGGCAATGCGCTGCTCGACGGCGGGCTCGAGTCGCCTGCGTGCGCCGACTCGGCTGGGCAGCTGCGCCGCGACCTGAGCAAGGCGCTGCTGCAGGCGGGCGCGCTCGCGAGCCCATCCTATGATCCAATGGGGCAGCCCATGTTCCTTGGGGGCGCGGCGGCCAAGAACAAGGAGCGCAAGCGCAAGCTCGAGGCGGACCTCGGCTCGAGCGCCTGGGCGCAGCTCGAGCGCCAGGGCGCGTGCAGCGCGTGTGACGAGGACGAGGGCGACGACGAGGAGGAGCGCCTAATGCTCCGCGATCTGCTCTCGGGCGACTCGCTCGGGCTGCCGCTGCCCGAGGGCGCCAAGGGGCCCAAGCGCACCAAGCCAGCGAAGCCCAAGGAGCCCGGGCGGCCCAAGCGCTGCCGGTGCGACCGCTCCGGTTGCCTCAAGCGGTACTGCGTGTGCTTCGCCCAGGGCAGCGTGTGCGTCGATGGCGAGTGCAAGTGCAAGGGGTGCGAGAACGACGACACGACCGAGGAGCGCAAACTCAAACGGCTGGCGGCGGTGGCCGAGATGCAGAAGAAGAAGAAGGACGCGTTCGAGAGCCGAATCGGCGCCACCGAGGGCGCGGACCTCGTCCATCTGACCGGGTGCAACTGCAAAAAGTCGGGCTGCCAGCGCCGCTACTGCGAGTGCTTCCAGGCGGGCGTCAAGTGCACTGAAAAGTGCCGCTGCTGCGAGTGCAAGAACCCCGCGGGCGCCAATCCGATCCCGCGCGCGGCGCCTCCGCCGCAGTCCAAAGCGTCCATTGGCGGCGCGAAGACGGAGGAGGAGGGCGAGGAGGGCGCGCTCTCGCCGGGGCGTGCGCCGGCGGTACCGTCCGACGAGGCGGGCAAGGCGGCGGCCGGTTCACCGCCCAAGGAGCTGATCGTGCCGCTGCGCAAGCCGCAGCCGCCCTCGCCGACGGCCATCGTCGATGGCGGCCTGCTCGCCGCGGCCGCGCAGGCGGCGGCCGCAGAGAGTGCTGCGGCCCTCGCCGCCTCCGCCACGCAGCCCATGGAGGTGGAGGCGCCCGCGCCGCCGCGCGTCATGCCTGTGAAGACGATCGCGCCCATGACAATCGGCGCCGAAGATCCGCATGCGGCCCTCCTGCGCCAAGTGAGCGGCGGCAGCACCAGCAGCACAGAGTGGGCCGGACTCGCGAGCGCGCGCAGCCACAGCACCCTTGTGAGCGTGGGCAGCGCGGGCAGCTTCGTCAGCGCCGGCGGCAGCGCCGGCGCCGCCGAGTGGGGCACTGAGGATGATTCTGAGCTCGTGGATGCGGCGCGCTCCTCGCTGCTCGCCGCCGCCGAGAGTGCGGCCAACAAGCCGCCGCGCTCGCTGGCGCTCGGGCCTCTGCGCCCGCCCTCCCTCGAGGTGGGCGACAGCACGAGCCGCGCCGCCGCCCACCCGAGCCATGACACGCCCGAGCCCCTCTTCGATGCCCGTGGCTTTGGACCCACGCCGCCCCCGGGCAAGATGCCCGCGGCGGCCCTCGTGATGCTCCCTAGCATGCTCGGACGCGATGGCGCCATGCATGCCAAGGAAGCGAGGATGAGCGCCGTGATGAGCGTCCCGCCCGCGCACATGAGTGCGCCCGCGCACAGGACGGCGGGCGGCACGGCCTGAGCGCCGTGCCGAGCACTTGCGGGCGACAGGGCGTGCACGCGGCGGCCATGGCGCCGTGCCGAGCACCTGCGGGCGACGCCCGAGGGCGCCAAGGCGATTGGCCGAGGTCCGGGGTCGTGTAGAGCATGCGGCGGCGCCGGGGGACGTGCGTGGCGAGATGCGTGTCGAGACGCGTGGCGAGACGGGCGACGAGTGTGTGGCGCTGCGGATCCATTTGGCATGCTGAGAGAGAGCCCGCATGGCGGGTGTGAGTCGTGGGTGGCGAGACGCGGCAGACTGCGAGCGAGTGCGAGGCGACCGTGAGGCGCCTTCCGCTCGCCGCCTGCAGATCGAAGAACCAACCGGAATCAACATACCCTGAAACACCCGGCACAGCACCGACGTTCTTTGTTTGGTGTATCGCATGAATTGTGCACGGTGCGTGTGGTCGTGATGTCGGCACTGTCGACTGTGCTAGTAGTACATAAGTGTGCCGCCTCAAGGTCTTGTTTGATTCGTTCGAGGCCCCGGCGTGGCGTTCGACGAGAACGCGAGCACGTCGATGAACCGCGCTGTATTTTGTATATATCGACAGGTATAGGTCACTGCACACTGGACTCTGGACGGTCCCGCGCGCTCGGCCGATATTGCGATAAGAGGGAATAAGGGTGGATAACGCTTAACGGACCGGTACAAGGTACATGTTCGTTCCCGGCGGAACGATCCCGAAAAGCACCCCTCCGTGACCCCTCCGTGCGCAGCGCCGGTCCAGCGCGCCCCGCCGGACCGACCGCGCCACCGCCCACGTAAACCAATCAGACAAACACTACATATGCAACCTTTTGTACGCATCCGACGACGATCGTTTCCGCTCATCGTTCCTCTATCTTCGAAGAGGCGTGGTATCTCGAACTTGCGGCGTGGCGCCCGTTGGCTGCCTCCGTCACAATCATGCACGCACATGCACATCACATCATCTTGCGCCAAGAGCCGCTGGTATCTCTCCCTCGTCGCATATCTCATGTTCAGCTCAGCATCGCCCACATCGACGACCTCACCTCTGCCCCTCATGCCTCATCTCCCAAGCGCCTCCCTACTTGTAGCTCAAATCCCTCGCCTCCGCATGCATCGCCCAGCTCAGCGCGCCGCATGCATCGCCTTGAGCGGCGAGCTGCACGCCTTGAGCGGCGAGCCGGTGCTATCACTGTCGCGGAAGGAGACACGCGAGCCTTGCGGTGAGGAGCCTTCTTGCCGAGGCGACCACGCCATGGCGTCGCGCCGAGGGGAGCGAGGGGGGGGCGATGGAGCCTTGTCAGCAGGCGAGCGAGAGGGCGGTTGGGACGGCACCGAGCATTGCGAGTACTGGGGCAGCGCGCCGGCATTGTCCGCAGCCGATGCAGAGAGCGGGGAGCGCTCCCCCCAAGGAGTCATATGAACATCGTGTTCCACCGAGAGCCGCATCGAGCTGGGGGGGCTCGCATTGGTGGGCGACTTGGTCGATTGCCCGCCAGGCACATACCCGTCGACGTTGAGCTTGCACGGCAGTAGCTTTCGAGCGGGCTTGAGCGCAGACGCCGTCGTGGGCACCACAGGGATGCCGTCGACCGCCACGAGGATGCCACGAGTGGCGCCTTCTTCGCTGCCTGTGGGGACTTCGAGGTTGAGCGTGACCTGCACGTCGCCCGTTTGCATGCACGCGGGCGGCGTGACGAAATCGGCAGGCGGCTCGAGAGTGTCGTCGAGTTTGTCGTCGCCTCGCTGCACGTTGGCAGCAGCAGCGGCTTGAGCGTTGGCGTCAGCGGCGGCCTGCTCGACGGCAGCTTTGGCCTCGATCAGCGCAGCCTGCACGACGGCATCGGCCAAGGTCATGTCGATGACAGAGGCATCAGTGTCCTCTGGCTCTGCGGTGACTGCCTGTGGCGCTCTGCACTGGGGCGAGCGCGCCGCCGCCTTGGCCGCGCGCTCCTCGGCATCCTTCCTGACCTGGTCAGCCGCCGCCCTCGCTGCCCCCTCGTCCTCGTCGAACACGGGCCGTGTCGAGCGTTCCGGCCGAGGCGAGTGGTGCGGCGACGCATCCAACGGCATCGAATGCCGCGGCGAGCCGTTACGGGAGCCGTTACGGGAGCCGTTACGTGGCGACGATGCGGCACGCTCGGGCGTGCAGGGCGGCGGCGCCTCAGCGAGCATCGAAGGCGTACGGCGGAGTGCGATGCGAGAGCCTCGAAGCGGCGATCCTCGAGCGAGCACCTCCAAGAATCCGGATGCCGTCGTGGGCGCGGCGCCCACTAGAGTCGCCTCTGTCAAAGGCGCCGCCGCCTCTGCGTCCAGCTTCGCCTCCGCCGCAGCCTCGTCCATCGACGACAGCCGCGGCGAGCCGACCGGCGAGGCTCCCTCGAGCACCATCGCAGCCAGCACCGCCGGCGATCGACCGGTAGCCGGCGGCGAGAGGAGGCCAACAGGCGTTGCACCGCTGCGTTCCGTGCCACCGAAGCTCATGCGCCCGCGACGGGGCAAGAGGGTCTTGAAGCTGAACACGCTCTGATGGGCCGGGCGGCCCGTCGCGATGGCGTCCACGCCCATGCCGTCGATGCCGGGTGCCTTGGAGATGTCGGAGATTGCGATCCGGTCATTGAGGCTCAGCTTGTCAGCGAGGCGCTCAGCGATGCGCTCGAGCATGCCGGCCGACTCCTTCTTGCAGCCGCCCAAGTCGGCGCAATGGTCCGTGAGCCGCGCGAGGATCGCTTGCTGCAGCTGCTCGGTCAACTGCTCCACCTCGAGGCGCAACGCCGCGCTCTCATTCTCGGCCGCCTCGGCGCGCTGCGTCTGCTCGAGCAGCATGATGTTCTGCGCCTCGAGCACTTCCCAGCGCAGCTGCGCCTCGCGGGCCTGGGACTGGGGCGTGTGGTCCGCCACTAGCGCGTGGGGTGTGCCATTGGTGAGTGAACAGAGCGCCGACAAGCGCGGGGACCCGGGCATCTTGGTCGAGCTGTCGTCGGTGGCGGTGGAGCCTGCGGTGGCGGCGGTGGCGGCGGCGGCGGCGGCGGCGCTAGAGCGCGCGGCGGAGGCAGCGGCGAACGATGAAGCGAGGGCAAAGGCGGCTGCCTTGTCCGTCGAACTGAGGGAGGCTTGGCATGCCGCGTCGGCCACCTGTCGGATGGCCATCGCCGCCACCGCCGCCGCCGCCGCCGCCGCTGCCGCTGCCGCCGCTTCTTCCAGCGGAGCTGCCGCTGCCGCCGCTTCTTCAAGCGGAGCTGACGAGACTTCCGTCGGAGCTGCCGCCGCCTCTTCCAGCTGAGCTGACGAAACTTCCATTGGAGCTGACGACAGCGCGTCGGCCGGCAGAGATGGATCGGCGCTTGTGACGGCGACCGTGGAGACACGTGTGATGACGCGCGACGTGGATCGAAACGAAGTCGCCAAGGGTCCGGTGGCGTTGGGCGTGCGCGCCCCATCCGTCGTCGCGGCCGCGGCCTCGATCGCGGCGACTGCGGCCGCAACCGGTGCTGTGGCTTCCATGGCACTCCCGCCAGGGGAGAAGAGTTCGGATGCCTCTCGCAGCCAGTCGGGCTCGCTGCCACGGCTGCTCCGTCGGCCGCTTGGAGCGCTTGTCGCCCATGCCAGCTGCCAGCTCTCCAGAGCCTGGTGCATTGCACTCAGCCGGTGGCGAGCGGCGAAGAGGTTCATGTCGCGGTGCTGCGTGCGCCGGCGCCGGCTCGCGGTGCTCCAGTGGCGGAAGGCATCGGCCTCAGTCCTCGTGACCGAGCGGAGCATCACCTCCGCCTGGACACTTGCGGCCGTTGGTGCCCGATTGGCACGCTTGCGCCGGAGGACGACGATCGCGGCGAAGAGGAGGATGAGGAGCAGTGGCGTGCTCACGCTCAACCGTGTCGCCTGCGTCTTGGCCGCGAGTGCAGCACGGAGCTCCGCAACCTCGCTCTGGTAAGACTCGAGGGTGCGGCTACAGCTTGCATTGGCTGCAGCCATGCGATGGACGAGTGAGGCTAGATTTGCGTCCGGTGCCTGGGGCCACCACGGTGGGCGCGCCGTCGCCTTCTCACCAATGGCGCGCATGCTCACCGGCACCCAAGGAGCGATTCCTTCGAGCCATCCGTCGGCACACGTGATGGGAATGCTCAGGGTGAGCGCTACGATGTTGATTGCCTGCCGCATTGTTCGTCTTTGGAGCGCGTGCGGCGGACTTCAGAGGATGATCAATTGGCGGTCAAAGGTCAGAACGCGACTTCGAATTCCTTGTCGTGGCGGGCGCTCGACAGCGCCAACGGCGCTCGGCTTTCTGTGGAAACTCATCGAATGCAATCGAAGAACCCTCTTGATCGTGTGCGTGGGGATCCGGCACAGAAATCACTCAAGCTTGATTTGGAACTCGACTTGAGAGTGACTGTCAAGTCACTTTGTGCAGATCAGAGTCTCTTAGCAAAGTCCACAAAAGGTGTCACAAAATCGGCGTATCGCGTCGGTCCATCCGGCACCCTCGTCCGCTCCCATGGGCGGGTGTCGAGAGGGCCCTCATGTGTCGTGTACTTTGGGCATCGCGTTGGAGCTCCGGACTGTGGCGTGAAGAGGAGAGGCCTCAATCAGGCCTCAATTGGCCTCCTTCAGCTTTCTAAGGGCCGCCTTGATGGCCTTCTCCGCTGGCCAGCCGTACTTGCCAAAGAGGTCCTGCGTGCATGAGGACAGTAGGGTTCGGCATGTTTTCGAGCGGCACTGGCTGCGGTACCGCTCGCGTGGCTCTCTCAGGGAGGCTCGCTTTCTTTCGGAGCCAACAGCTACGCTGGTTCGAGTCTTAAGCTGCATACTCGCTGCGGCACGGTGATAATCTCTTCGCCATCACACGAGATCTTGACCTGAACCGGGCGCTCGTCGACCTGCTTGGCGCGCACCTCAGCATCCGGGAACACATCCTTGATGAACCTCGAAGCCGCATCGCGCTCCTGCATTCCACCGTCTCAGTTGGCGCAGAATACCACGTCGAAAATAGGGCCTGTCTTCTCGGCGGCACGGGAGGCAAGTGCGCGGGCGGGCATCGCAACTCCGGCGCGAAGAGGCTGCATAGCCGGAATGAGGCTCAAAGCGGCGGTCGCGAGGCGGAACATGTGTGCGGGTATGAATTTTCTGCTGATAAGGACGGTGTGAACTTGTTTGGCATGATGTGAATGAGCGGGAGATCATCTAAATCTTCTTCGCGGGCCAGCGAAGGCGAGAAGCTGTTCAGCGATGCTGCAATGTGCTGCACGCTCATCGATCTGGCAGGGATGCAGCGTGGGCCAGCGTGCCGCTGCTCGGTGCGACGGTGCCTCCCCGGCAGCCTCACTTCGACGACCCGGCGGCCGAGGTGCCCGTTTCGCCAACGCACGGCTTGGCTCGGAAACGCCAGAAGGAGACATTCGACTTGCGGTTCGCGATCAACCCTTCGTGGCTAAACTCATGCTCGAGCTTCTCGTACTTTCCGGCTCCTGGAGCATGGACGACAAACGCCTCGAGCAGAGCACCCGCTTTGCTCGCCGCAAAAGCATCCACCTCCGGCTGAACATCGGGTAGGTGATAGCCCGCGCCCGCCATTGTGCCACCGCAGGCAAGCAGCCGCCACAGCACCGGCAAGTCATGCTTGAGGGACGCTCCCACTGGGTTGACGTAAATGAGCCGTGGACGTGCGGCTGGGTTGGCGGTGCCGAGGAGGCGTGCCCTGGTCAGCGCGTCCGGCGCCAGCAGTGGGAATGGCACGACGCGCTCCTTTGTAGCATCTGTGACGCCCATGTTCACCAGGAACTGGTAGTATGGTGTCGGATGCGGCGGCGCGCTGGCGGCTGCCACACGCACTGCTGGAGGCGCCACCCAAGTCCATGGGTTCATGAAGACGCCCTGATAACCAGTGGTGCTGTCGAAGCTGTCTATGGCCAGCACCTTTGTAGGTAAGGTACCCCATGTCGTTTGCGCATCCGCCACGGCTTGGGCGAGCGCCTGTGTGGCCTCGCCCATGAACGAACCATACTCAACAACCAATGGGCCAGGGTTGAATTGGATGAAGCTCTTCATCAGATTGGGAGATGGGTAGCAGATTGTTTGGCCGGCGATGCATCCCGTGTGTGGGTGATACGAGGGCGGCTGCGGGGGTCGCAAGAAGCTCATCACCGCGGTCTCAGCAGGCTCGAGCTTTGGCACAAGCTTGATGCCGCCGTCCTGAATAACATCAGTGGGAGTTTCCCTGAGCCATGCAGTGACGACAGCGTGCAAACGTTCAGACCGTGCATTGTGCGTGCCGGTGTCCAGCGCAAGCACGCTTGCCATGCGTAAGAGCGCCAGGCACAGGCGGCCGAATCGACGCAACATTGGCGACCGCGCGCGGCCCGCGGCGCGCGTGTGCGTCCGCGCAAGTTTCTCGTTACCGACGGAACGTGTGGTTTCGCCGTACATTTTTCGGTCGTCGTGCGGGTGCGTTGGTGCGTTGGGATGGTTGAGTGAGGTTTGTCTGTGTGATCCGTGTGCCCGTGTGGAGCGCCCGTGTGTCCCGTGTCGCCGTGAGTGTGTGAGTGACTGAGTGTGTCCCATGTCCCGGCTGCTGGCTCCCACAAGGGCTCCCCCCGGTGTCTTTTTTACCGGAGCAGGAAACATATGTGGGTTTCGGGATGAACTGCGGCTTGCCACTTGGCGCTAAAGTGTGGTTTTCGTCCGAACGCATCCCCCCAAACACGAACGATAAGCACGCCTCGCGTCGAGGGGCCGCGCTCATCCACACCAGGCCCCGGCGAAATTCCATCGCTCGTCAAGGCGAAAGTCGGCCCCAGTCCACGTCCGCCATGTCGTTCCATGCCTATGCAGAGCGGGTGCTGGAACAGATTAGGACGGTGCTGAAGAAGCGTGGCGCCGATGGCATCCGAGGCCTTATGCGCAACTTCAAAATCTGTGACGGAGATGGAAGCGGGCAGCTCAACGAGGAAGAGCTCGCAAAGTGCTTTCGACTGTGCAAGCTCACCCTATCCCCGGCCGAAATGATGTCCCTGTTCAGATTCTTCGACAAGAACGGCAATGGTTTAGTGAGCTTCGATGAGTTCATCAAAACTGTGCGAGGCAAGATGAACCAACCGCGCCGTAATCTGGTCGTCAAGGCCTTCAGGACCCTCGATGCAGCAGGTGACAACAGCGGCAGCCTGACGGTGGAGGACATCCAGCCCTTCTTTAACGCTGGGCAGGACCCTCGCGTCAAGGAGGGTACCAAGACGGAGGCAGAAGTGCTCAAGGAATTCATCGCAGGCTTCGAGGGCAAGGGCGGCAACTTTGACGGCACCGTCACGCTCGAAGAGTGGATCGATTATTACGAGGACATCTCGTCGAGCATCGACGAAGATGACCTATTTGGCACGATGTTCGAGTCGAGTTGGTCGCGCCTCAAGACCAAGGACAAGCAGGGCAACGTGATGCCGGCGATCAATTACGTCTCCGAGGGGGATATGAATATGCTCGAAGACATACTGGTGAAGAATATCTACCAGAAGTCACAAGGCGTCAACGTAGAACGCGCGCTCAGGAACGCCTTCAAGCAGTTTGACGCGGATGGCTCAGGGGAGGTCGAGTTCCGTGAGTTTAGGTTGGCCATGGAGCGCTTTGGTCTGACCATGGCCTCCCCCGATTCGCGCAGCAAGGGAGGCGTGCCCTACGAGGTGCTTCGCGGTCTCTTCGAGCGCTACAACAAGGACCAATCCGAGTCGCTCAGCTATCAGGAATTTTCCGACGGCCTCTTCAAAAAGGAGCAAGAGATCACCTTGCACGAGGATGCTGGAGAGAACGAGCAGGGTGGCCAGAACCCATGGTTGCCCTCGCTCGCCCATCAGGTGAGCATGGACCCACACTACCAGCGCCCACGATCGGCCCAGCCGGCTGTGCGAATTCGGTCCATCGCAAACCGCGCCCCCAACTCGCTCGGCCCACCCGGCAACTGGGCGTGAGAGTGGAGAGCCTGGGGCGAGTCCACAGGAGGCGGATAATTTAAACGTGACATGATGATGATTTATACAACAGATCGGCGGAACGCGCAGCAGACGACGTCCCGCCGGTACGCGGTAGTAAATTATGGGCCATCGCATCCATTGAGCTCAAGAGGTACAATACTGAATAGAGAAAGGAAATGCTAGCGCGTGTGTCGATGTGACCGGATCCGCGTGAGCGGGGGCCGGGGCGGGTTCCCTGTGGTGCGCGCGTTCGTGTCGTCGACCGGTTAGGTAACTTTTTACGTCGAATCGTCGATATTGCGCGATATCTGTTTATCGCTCAATGACGAATGAGAAGGCGTATATGTATTACCGAGACGTACCGACGGGCCCGGCGTGGACCGTGGTCATCGCACCACGCGACTGAACCACGGACGACATGTGGCCGTGGATCACACGTCAAGCGCCACCGACACGGCGCCACTTAGGCGCCACGGATCCGATCAAGGATACATCAAAATGTTGAAGTACATTATTGCACCAAGTATTGCACCCTGTATTGCACACTTAAAAACACTTAACAAATTGTGAGAGAGCTTTGAGTTTGACGAGAACATGCGAGATGAGCAGGAAACCTGCTGAAGGCGCGGGGGTGCGAAGCGGAGCCAGCCCGTTTTGGGAGGTTTTGTCTAAGCTCACAGCTGGAGATTGAAGATTCAGTCCGAATCACCGCGATCTATGTGTGAAGTCCATCCACAGCATGCCGACGGCAGACGTGGGCGACATCTTCCGAGTCGTGGCCATCTCTGTCTCAAAGCTGGTTGTTTCCGGTGGTTTGTCGGCATGGGTCTTCCGGCAGCTTGAGCACCAGAAAAAGATCAAGAACCCGGATAGCGTCCTCAAGGACCTTGCCGTCGTGAATACCAACTTGCTCATCCCCTTGTTCATCTTCACGCGGTGCTCCATGGGGTTGACCGCGGATCTCGTGATGCAATTATGGGTGGTGCCGCTGCTCACCCTCGCCTTTATGAGCATCGGCTACCTGTCTGGCGTAGCAGCGACGAGGCTTTCGGCGGCGCCGCGAGCCATGTGGCCGACGATGGTGACGATGGTCACCTTTAGCAACGTGGTTGGCATGCCGCTTCCGCTTCTCGAGTCGTTGATTTCTGGCCTCTTTGGTCAGCAAGCGGCCGAGGCGCAGGTGCGCGGCGCGAGCTTCCTCTTTCTATGCAACGTGGCGCAGTCCGTGACAATGTGGTCGCTCGCAGGGCCGATGCTGCGGCATGGCGGGCCTTTCGCCCGCCCGCACGAGGACGGCTCCCAGAGCGGCATCATCCTCGAGAGCTCGACTCGATCGGACCAGCCGCCGCCCGATGAGGGCGTTGGGCGCGGCCGGCGGCCAAAAATCGTGTGGCGCGCGCCGAAGCATTCGCGCTTGACGACGGTCGAACACGGTGCGATGCAACCCAGCGAAGAAGATCCATCTGTAGGTGCGAAGCTCGAGGCGGCCATGGACGCCGAGGAGGTCCAGTCTGCTGCGCGGCCGCCAAGGACGCCGTCGACGCTGTGGGGTCGTATACGAGCCTCGCCATTCATTCATGGCATGCTGGCGGTGCGCAACGCCATCAATCGGCCGGCGGCGGCGAGTTTGATGGGCATCTTGGTGGGGTGCACGCCGTTGCGCTACGTGTTCGTCGAGGAAGCGGCGCCGATGCGCTGGCTGATCGACAGTCTCGAGCTGCTGGGGACGGGTGGCATTCCGCTGATCATCTTCGTACTCGGCGCGACGCTATCGAAAGGCGGTGGTAACGGCGGGAGCGTGGGCGACATGCCGCGCGCCGCAGTGGTCGCCACGCTCCTCGCGAAGCTCGTGCTCGTCCCGGTGCTCAACATCTGCCTCATCTACGCCTGCACTTATGCCGGAGTGCTCACTCGCGGGATCGACGGGCTCTTGCCACTAACCATGGTGATTGTGGGCGCCTCGCCGACGGCGATGAACATCAGCATGATAGCGACGATGCAGGGCACGGGCCATCGCGAGGTTGCAATGCTCATGTTTTACCAGTACGTGCTCGCCATAGTCACCGTCTCGCTCTTTGCCTCGGTCGGGCTTCTGCTCTTTCTCACCTGATGTTTGAGACCGTGATCATTGTAGAGCGAGTCGACTTGAGAGGTTTGTGCTCCGCTTCTCTGACTCCTGAGACGACCGAGAGCGATGGAGTTGAACACACGGGTCGGTTCTTAGAGGTCAGGTTTCCCAGCTGGAAAAAATGACCTGAATGGGGACCGGGCCCCTTTGGCCGATACACACAACATCGTTTTTCGTCTCTCTCTGAAATCGACGGTGACGAACCGAAGAGCGCGAAGAACACCGAAGCAACCGACCGCGACCCCTGTTTTGGAGTCGTTTCAAGGGGCTCGGTCGGCCTCGTATTTTTGTGATGGTGCCGCCTTGACCGCACCGCTCGCAGCCCTTTGTCGATCAGGAACCGCGGGCGGCCATTTTGGTTTCCCCTAGAGTGTGAACGTGAAGGGGAGTTTTCTTTGAGCGTTGTGCTTGTGAATGCTCGTTAACACTGAATGCTCGTGCTCCTCCTCGTCTCGGCCCATGCCCTCGCCCTGTCTCGTGCATTATACGCACCGTCTCGCCCTGCCTCGTGCATTAAACGAGTACGCGGTGGCGCGCCTCCGCAGGCCTGCGTTCGTCGCTCGCTAGATGAGGCGCGAAGTGAGAATGAGGCTTTCCATCGAGAGGAGTGCTCCCGCAGCGAAAAGGCGTTCTTCTACTTCGATGGTGACTCTTCTTCTGAGTGGGCTGCTACACCGCCAGCGTGGGAGTCGTTTCGTTTTGGCAGCACCCCTGCGCCCGCTGTTGACTGTGCTGCGCCTCATCCCTTTGGTCAAGGCGACCTTGCCCATGTCTCTTGTGAGCCACTCTTCACGGCAGCGGACTGCGAAGCCATCATACGGGAGGCAGAGACTAATCGTGCGTGGCGTGGGGCACAGCCGCTCGCCAGCTATGCGCAGAATGCCTCCGTCTTTCGGCCCGTCGGTGAGATGCCTTGCAGCGCTCGATGGCTCGACGAGCAGCTCAAGTGCACCATCTATCCTGCCGTCCTCGCGGCCTTCCCTCGTTGTACTGCGCTCTCGGCACGGTCCCTGCGCTGCTCGGCCGCGAGCGTGGTCAAATACAACGCGTCGGCGGGGCAGACGTGCCTCGGCGTGCACCGTGACGGCCCTCTCGTAACGGCCATCATTCCACTGAATGGACTCGAAGCCTACGCGGGAGGTGGGACGTACCTCGAGGCATTGTGCGGTAGCGAGGCCGCCGGGCACGACGCCGGTGTCCTCAGGCGTGAGACGGGGCACCTGATCCTCCACCCTGCGACGCTTCGGCATGGCGGCGCGCCCATCACACGTGGCGTGCGTTACATCCTCGTCATGTGGATCTTTTCAGCCACCTTCCTGCCGCACTGGCACTACAGCACGCAACGGGCCGCACGCTTCCTCGCGTCGGCGTTGCGGATCCCACGGGATGCATGCTCGGCCTACCGAGCCGATTTGCTCGCGGCAGCGGCGCGCGGCTTCGAGGAGGCGATCCTACTTGGGGCGAATGGGTACACGGAGAGTGCCCAGGTCGGCCTTGCCCAAGCGCTGCTCGAGCTGGAGCTAGGCGACACCGGGGCGCTACATCAGGATCTGAGCATGGGTGCGCAATTCATACGACGCGCGCTGGCGACTGCTTTGGAGCTCGCGCCTGCCAATGCCCACGCTGCCTCGTTGCTCTCTCGCGTTTCGAGTGCTGACTTACAGACTGACTGACTCTCTGACTGAGTGCAGGCGCGCGCCCCCGGCCAACCGCCCCACCTGCACCTCTTATATATATTGCGTTTAGCGTCGCGTAGTAGTCCCTCGAGGTACGGGCATTAGTGAGCCCGAGGATGTAGAGGATGGCAGGTGTGACAATTGAGAGGAGCGGAGGATTCTCAAAGGAACGAACACGCTATCAAGAGCGGACCGGTCGAGGCGCGAGGTGTGGCACACCGTTTCCGTTACGTCTATTTACGCTAAATGCCTTGGCACTCACCCAATACCGTGTCGCCCAGCGCCAAAGTGCCTCCGTGCTACCTCATGAGCATCACCGTCAACAAGGGCGTCCCACAGCTCGACGCTCGCCAAACAACCTCACTGCATCCACTTCATCATCTCGCCATGCGGCATCATATCATCCTTTTCAGGTCGGCCTGGCCGTCCGGCGGTGGTGCCCACGAGCAGCGCCAGCGCGATCGGCAGCAGGATCCACGCCGCTGCGTCGACGAGGGTAAGGAGTATGCTCCGCATCTTCCGTGTGCACTCCTCGAGTTGCAAGCCCTCTCGGGGCACTTTGCGGGCGTCGAAGCCACGTCAGCGTGAGTCACAAACTTCGCCCAGGAGTTGTTGTTGCGAGAGGAGATGGATCGTGTCGGGCTCTCGCTCGCACGCCTTCTTTGGAGAGTCTTCGGAGCGCCGTCCTGGCGAAGTTCCGAGACTTACCCTAAAAGGTCAATGCAGATGCAGAGCAGTTGGGCTCTGGTAGCCCAGGGCTTGAGCGCTTAGTTGGGGCCAGCATGGCGCCCAAGAAGGCGAAGGTCGACCCGAAGCAGGAGGCAGCACGGCTAGTCATCGAGGAGCGCCTAGTGTTGGAGGCCAAGCTGGATGATGAAGAAGTTGCGCGCATAAAGATCGAGAAGAGGCTCGTACTGCTCGCGCAGAAGGCCGATCGGGAGGCGGCAGCGGCAGAGAAAGCAGAAAAAGAGCGCCGTGAGGCCGAGCGACTCCGTATCGAGGCCGAGAGAGTCGCACGTCGGCTCAAACTCGAGGCGGGCCTGGTGAGCGAGGCACAACAGGCGGATGCTGCCATCGAGGCTGCCATCGAGGCAGCGCGGCTTGAGCAGGAGCGGCAAGACTTGGCAGCGCTGCGCAGTGCGCTAGGGGATGCCGAGCTGGTGCTCACGTGCCGCGCGCTGACGGTCCAGTGGGAGCATATCGAGCCGCTCTTCCGCTGCTGGGGATCCGAGCAGATCGGGCCGCGAGAGTTCCTCGCCGGCCTGCAGCTGCTCAACCTCGTCTTCGACTCAGGCGAGGTCTCACGCCTCTTTGGATGCATCGCGCCGTCACCGCACCGCGTCGAGCTGCGCCTTCTCGACGTGCTGCTCCGGCGTGGCGGCCTGGGCGAGCGTGCGCGCCGAGCGAAGCGTAGCCACAGCGACCCCATCGCACCAGCGACTGCCGCCGTGCCTTCCGCCGTGCCCGCCGCCGTGCCCGCCGCCGCGTCTGCCTCGCCCCGAGCGCCTCCAGCCGAGCCGCCACTGCCAGAGCCGCTGCAAGGCCGTCGAGCGCCGAGTCGAGCGCCGACCCTGCGCGCGCCACCGCTGCACTACCATCGAACCCCGCGTCGCATGGAACCCTCTGCAGTCATATCTCCTCCGAAGCGGCCAGCGACGGCGCCGGTGCCCAGTCATCGCTCCGCGCCCGCCGCGCCGCCGTCGGCTTTCCCGGCGGCGAAGCGCAACGCTCGGCTCTCGATGGCCTGGCCGCCGAGCTGCGCGCCGCCGACCATGCCGCCGCCGCCGCATATGCTCTATGGTGGCTACTACGCGCCGCAGCCGAGAGTGGCCGCCCAGCCCCCACGCTGGCACGCAGAGCCCGCGACAAAGCCGGCTCGGCCACAGAGTGCGGCACAGCCAACAACGGCTCTGGGAACGGGCAGTCGCGCAGGTGCGCCACGGCCCGCGTCGGCGCAGTTGACCACGCCGCTGCCTCGCGGCTTTGTCGCCAGCATCGCGCCGCCGCACTGGGCGCAGCTGGGGCTGTCGATGTCGATGCAAAAGCAGCTCGACCTGATCGCATTTTGACGCCGATGACCTCCGGGAGACGACGAATGATAGCAATGTGTGATCTACAGTGCACACCAGCGCCTAGGCACTGGGCCGGCGTGAGCGGCGTGTGCCGCGGCGCACAAACTCTAGAGTATTTAGGGGCAAAATAATATCAGTTTGCCGCCGCGCGCGTCGCGCGCACGAGCCAACGCAGCATAATACTTTCATAATACTACCAATACGCAATAGAGGCCTTTAATAGTCTAGGTCAATTAGTAAAGTCAAGTACGCTATCGCTAATAGCCCGAATCAGAGCTCATGGTTTAACGTTGAGACACTGTTGAGACGTTTGAATTAACACTTAAGCTCAGGAAGTGTTAGCCTGTCTCAACACCTGTTTCAGGAGCTGTTGAGACAGCTTGTCTCAACACCTCTACAGCCCGTCTCAACACCTCTAAAACACGCGTCCGATACATCAATTTAGATACATGCTCAGCGACTCTGATTTGCCACTCGCCGGTCGCAACGCGCCCGTCCTCCATGAACCATGTCATGCCCGCCCGCTCTCTCCAAGTCACGCTCCTCTGCCAGCACCCGATTCCTCATTCGTCTGCGGCAGAGGAGGCCGCCTTCACAGGTGCACGGTGCTTCTCATACTCGTACTTTGGCACCGCCGCCGCCCGGTGGGCCTTGCGGCCGAGCGTGCCTCCATTCTCAAATGCCATCGAGCGGAACTCCATGAGAATGGCCATCACCGGCACGTCACAGCACGGCATCTTGACCTTTTTGCCCTCCGCGTCCGTATTGTAGCCCATTATGTGCCACAGCATCAGGTTCTTGAGGTTCTGCTGGCCCATCGAGTTCCGCTCGGCAGTCTTGAGGTCGTTCATGAGCGAGAAGATGCGCTCGCACTCCGATGTGTCAGCGGGGATGAGCAGCGAAATGACTACGAGGCGCAGCTGCCACGTGTACTCGTCGACCAGCCCAGAGGCGTCCTCGTCGGTCAGGAAGGCCACGAGCTGCGCCTTAGAGATCTCCATGGTCGTCTTGTTTGATGGACCTTGTCACCGACGAGCACACACTGCTCGCCGTGCTTCTCCTGATTTGCACCCTCATACTGCCACACGAGCTTCGACATGAGCTGCGATGATGCCGACGTCAGAGAGAGACCGGCCGCGAAGAAACCATGCTTCGCTTTCTCCTGAACTTTGCGCCAACAATGACGCCAACGATAAAGCGAAACGGAAAAATGGTCCGAGATTGTTGATGGGATATAGAAGGATATAGATTCAAAGAATATCCGCACTTGACGACCGTCCGTTATCGTTTGGCTCTCGAACCCTGTCTCAACACTTGTCTCAACACCTGTCTTAACACCTGTTTTCCTGTCTCAACACTTGGTGTCTTAACACCTGTTTTAGTGTCTCAACACTTGATACTTAACGCAAAAAAGTGTCTTAATGTTAAACCCACCCCCCTGCGCGGCTCCAGGGCACGAGCTCAGCTGAAGCCGCAGCCTCGCCTTCCCAGCTCACGTCTCGACTAGGACACGAGCCTCGAGTCACGCCTGCCCCAGCCCCCGCCATGCAGAAGCCGTCTCAGAAGCCACCCCATACGGCCGCAAATGTAACCGCAAATGAGGAGGCGCGCATGCGCGTTCATGCACTTTTCGATAAGGCGCGCGCCGCAATCGCCGAGTACCTCAACATCAACCCGCCGTCGCACAACACGACGACATCCGTGGACGCGACGGCACTCGTCCCCTTTATGGAGCAGATGCGGAGCTCCCTCGAGAATAGCGACAAGGGCAAGGGGGCGGCGCCGACGACGGCAAGGGCAGGGAGCGAGAAGCCCCGGCTTCGCTCACGCAACTGCACCTGGAGCCCCACCCGGCATGGCAGAGGCCAAAGGTCGTCGCGAGCAAGGACGACCTGAGCCCCTCGGCGCGCGAGGAAATCCTCAAGAAGCACTGGTCCGATGTGATTCTCTACAACGTCACGCTCGAGATCGAGCGCGAGCAGCAGCGCTGTTATGAATCTCTGGCCGAGGAGCTCCGTGAGCCAGCGGTGCAAACGACGAAGCATGGGCACGCAGTGATCAGCTCTGCGTGGTGGTTGCCGGCGAGCCAGATCGACGGTGTGAAGCGCCCGCTTCACGCTGTAGATGCGTCATGACTCATGTAGTAGACCACTGACTGAGCCGCGTCCCGTCCGCCTCAGCGCCTCTTACTCGATTATGCCGGTTTTACGTTATAAGCGCCGCTTACGTTACGCGGCCGGCACGCCGCGCCGGCGCGACACGAGCGGAATTGCGGATAAATTGCGGAATACATGTTGAGCCTCGATGTTGAGCCCGGAGCCGGACTGCGGTCATGTGTGTGCGTGAATTTCATTGAATGGAGGCCTCATCGTCAGAACTCATTTCGGCCTCAATCTATGTATCACGTGTGCGAGAGGTGCGGCCGGAGCTCGGAGACGGGTCCGAGGTGACGAGCGGAGGCAGCTTGTGTCCTATCATTGTGTGTACACCGCCAACAGTCGAGGCTCACGCTGACGCTCGGTCCGTCTCTAAATCACGGTCCGATCGGAACCGAACGCGTCCGATTCTCCGGTGGTCAACGGACCGCACGTGCCGTCAAACCCACACAGACCTGCTCCGGCGCCCGGAACGCTCGTCCGTTACTCGTCTCGGTACGGGCTCGGGTACGCCGCCCAGCCGCCGTAGTCCGCACGTATGCAGGTACTTCCCACTCACATAAAGTGGTTGGGGAGGGATTGTATCGCTACAGGATGTCGTGCAGCTTGAAGGACTCGAAGAGCTCGCTCGCGACCTGTCTCACGAGGACGGCCTTGTCCTGATCGATGATGCCCTTGAGGAGCGCCGACAGGTGGTGCAGCTTGACGAGCTGCTTCGGTTCCTGGTGCTTCCGGTAGATCTCCGTGAGGATCGTGAGGAGCAACCGACGGACGAGCGCATCGAGCGGGTGTGAACGCCTCTCAAGTCCATTGCTCGAGAGGCGCCGGATGAGCGCGGTCACAAACGGGGACGCGCTCAGGCTCGGGTCGACCTTTCCGAGCGCGCGGTTGATCACCGTCGACTTGTACACGATCTGCGAGAGCGCGTTGAGCATGTTCGAGAACGTCCCCATGTGCTTCACTTCCATGACCACGCAGAGCTGCGCGATGCCCTGTGGGGTCTTCATGAGTCGTTCCACGTGCGCAGGCTCATCGTTGAGCCACACGAGCAGCGCGTCGAGCGCGGGGTCCTGCCGGCGGACCATGAGGCGATCAAATGTGATCCAAGGCGATCCGAGGTGATCACAGGCGATCATGGGCGATCAGAGGGGGTCAGAGGTGAAAAGAGTTCATGAGACGTCGTTTCGCACCTGCCAATAGGAGACGGAGAGCAGCCCGAGATAGAACTGGACGCCATTGTACTGCTTGAGCTCCGCCCGCGCACGCTTCGATGCCTTGGCAATATCGCACATGATCGGTAGCGCGAACTGCTTCAGAGGCGAGGCTTGCTCAATAATCTCCTGCAGCATGGGCAGTGCGCCGTCGATGGCCGCCGCCTCCTGGCGCGAGCGGTTGATCCGGCAGAGAAGGTAGAGCGTGTTGACGCACTGGTTGCGCATCTCGGCAAAGTGGGGGCCGCCCCGTTGCAGCCGGAGCAGCCCGATGAGGTGTGGGATGGCCTTGGCACGCTGCAGCTCGTCCATGTAGCTAGCTTCGCCCATGCATAGGTGCTTGATGGTGCGCAGGATCTTGACCTGCAGCTCGGGCGCAAACTCGTCCGGTGCCGCGAGCAGCTGCATCAGGCCAGGGAGCACCTTGCGCGTCGCCATGCGCGTCTTGACCGCCGTGTCGGCCGATGAGAGCTGCAGCACCACCTCGGCGCCCCGGTCAGCGTGGCGTGGATACTCGGCGTTGATGTCGATAATGGCTGGCAGAAGGAGCTCGAGGATCTCGTGCTCGACAAAGGTGCGGCACAGGTCGTTCCGCGGCGTGCGGCTGCTGCGAAGGTCGAGCACTGCCTTGATGGCGTCGATGGCGCGGATGACGATCTCGCGCGCGGAGCTCGGGTTGACGAGCAGCGCGACCAGCGCGGGTGGCCCGTTGCACGCGATGAACATCTGGAGGGGCAGCGCCGAGCCCGTGCACAGCGTGTGGGAGAGGATCGCCGCTTGGAGACGGAGCGACTGCGGCTGTAACAGGTCGAAGAAGGAGAGCGCGGCGGGCACCACACCAATCAGGCATGCCTGCTCGCAGACGGCCGGGCCGCCGTGCCGTAGCACCGCGTTGAGCAGCCGAAGCAGCCCGAGCAACGCGGCGGTGGACTCGCTCGCCTCGCTCAGCTCGTGCACCAGCGGCAGCAGACCGTGCTCACTCACAAAGAGCTGCGCGCGCTCTGCGAGGATATGCCTATGCCACTCGGCGGCGGCGATGCGCCGCCGCGCCTCGTGTGCCTCTCGAGCCTCGCTCGACCTCGCGAGTGTCTCCCTGCGCTCCATGACAAGTTCGGCTGCCGTCTCCACGGGCGCCGCCTCGGGCACTTCCATCTCCGCCTGCGCCGGCGCCGGCTTCGGGTCGGGCGCCGTGTTGAGCGGCTTCGAGACATGCGCCGCTGCGGACGACGTGGCGTCGCCATTTTGCTCCGTGAGGACACGGACGCCGGCGGCAGGGGTGGGCGCACCCATGTGCACAGTGGTGGCCGCGGACGCACTGTCGGCGTCGTCCTCGAGCGGAACGTCCGGGAGCGACGGCAGCGGCGGCAGCTCGGGCGGCATTTCGTCAAAGAGGCGCAGCAGCTCCTCGCACGTCAGGAAGAGGTTCTCGGCCTTTCCACGCTGCCGTTTGCCCGACAAGTTCGCCACCAGCTTGGCGACGAGCAAACGTAACGCCTCCTCTTCGAGCCTCTCGTGTGCTGGATTCCTCTCGGCCTCATCAGCGGCCACTCTCTCCGTATCAAAAGGGATGCCCTCGAACGGGTCCACGTACTCAGCCTCGTCCTCCTCGAGCGCGCCGCCGATGGCATCGAGCGCGCCGCCCCAGGGCATCCGTAGCCGCCACTGGAGCGCACTTGCCAAACTAGGCACGCTGATCCCCGCCACGAGCGCGTCAAAGCTCGCAGCCTCCAGCGGCCTCTCCGCATACGCAGCCAGCACCTTGCGCAGCCCGCCCGCGCGCTCGCCCCCGGTAGCCAAATTAGGCAACCGATCTGCCGCGCTAAGGGTGAGGGTGCCTATGGCGCCTGAGCTGCCGCCCAGGGGAGAGCCCGGGTAGGGCGCCGTGCCGAGCGCCGCGCCGGCGCCGGCGCCGGCCTGCAGGAGCCGAAGCTGCTCCAGCAGAGAGCCCGGCGGCAATGAGCTTGCCGAGGGCGCACTGGAGGCACTCAAATTTCCCGCGGCGCCGTCGACCGTTGGCAGGGGCGCCGTGATGGGCGAGTACGCGTGACGCACCATGAGCTCGACGGAGCCGCCTCTGCCTGTGAGCAGCTCCCTGGCGTAGTTGGCCGCCGCGCGCACATCCTCTGGCAGTTCGGAGAGTGCGTCTGGTATAGACGAGGACGGTCCGGAGCATGAGGACTGAGAGTCGCCTCCCGCACCGCCGCTGCCTAGTCCAGACAGCCCACGACGCGTGCCCTCGCGGTTCCCTTCCCGCAAGAGGATCCTCTCCGTGTCGCTCAGCCCTCGGCGCGTGCCATCTCGGAGCGTCCCATACATGGTAGAGTCGGGGTCCACCTGATGGGGCAATCAAGGATGGGGTCCACTTGATGAGGGAGGCACTCAAGGACGGGGCCAACATGGGACATCAATCAGAGGGCACTTGGGCAGAAACTCAGGAGGCACTCAAGAGGCAATCAGAGACACTCAGGAAGAGGCAATCAGAGACACTCAGGAGGCACTCAGGAGGCCATCCGAGGCAATCAGGGAGGTCTACCGAGATGCCGGAGATGATCGAATCCATGTACGACATCGTGTCGTCATCACCGCCCAAGCCGTGGCCGACGCCCACGGAATTTTGGGAACGGCGCGGCGTGAGCGGCGGAGGCGGCGGAGGCGGCGGCGGCGGCGGCGGCGGCTCGGTCGGCCGCAGCCGCACAAGCGCATCGCGCTCACCCGCATGCAGTGTCGAGGATCGAAATTCCTCCGCTGGGCTGCTGCCGAGGGATGGCCGTTGATGGCCGGACCAGTTGACAGTTCCGCTCGGTGCCGCGCCGCGCGCCGCCTGCGGCCGTTGATGCTCAAGCTGGCGCAGCTGCTCGAGTTGACTGATGGTCGCGGGGGCGGGCAGGATATGGTCAGGGAGCGACCCGCGACCGCTCGTCACCTCCGCGAGCATGCCGCCTGCGGCCCGCATTGAGCACCATCGTGCCGGTGCCGCCGGCACCCGCGCCGCCTCCGCCAGCACCGCACCGGCTGCGCTGGCGCCCTCGCTTCCGCTGATCGGCGCGCCACTGCTCTCCAGGGTCGAAGCGCCGCTCGAGGTGCTCGTGTACCCTTCGGGTTTGAGCCATGCGTGCGACTTGAGCTTGCGTGCGGTCGGGCGCTGGTTGGGATCCTTTTTGAAGCAGAGCATGAGGAACTGGTGTAGGCGCTCCGAGATGCCGGGTGGGATTGGCGGACTCTGATCGACAGACGATCCCGGAGAGGCGAGCACTCAGGTGGCACTCAACATGGCACTCTGGGTGCACTCGGAGAGGCGAGCACTCAGGTGGCACTCAACATGGCACTCTGGGTGCACTCGGAGAGGCGAGCACTCAGGTGGCACTCAACATGGCACTCTGGGTGCACTCAGTGTAGTGTGCACCTGCTCGTTGACGATCCGGAAGAGCGCAGCCATCGGCGGCAGGTCTGCATACGGCGGCTCGCCAGCGATGAGCTCGACGATGGTGCAGCCGAGCGACCAGATGTCGGCGGCGGTGGTGAAGCCCGTCATCTGGATGATCTCGGGCGCCATCCAGTACGGAGTGCCCACCACCGAATTGGCCTGTGTGTCGAGGCCATCCTCATGCTTTGCCGCGACGCCAAAGTCGGCGAGCTTCACCTGCCCACCGGTCGAGATGAGGATGTTGGCGCCCTTGATGTCGCGGTGGATCACGCCCTGATCGTGCAGGAAGTTGAGGCCCTCGAGCACCTGTAGGATGTAGATGGACACGAGCGACTCGCGCAGCTTGCCAAACTTCCGCACGATTGACTGCAGCGAGCCGTTCTCGACAAACTCCATGACGATGTACAGCGTGTCGGCCGTGTTGAACGACTCGCGGTACTCAACGATGTACGGGTTCTTGAGTAGCTTGAGAAGGTCGATCTCGCGCTGCAGCAGCTGTAGCTGATCCCTGGACTCGCCGCGGAGCGCCACCTTTTTGATTGCAACCATGCCGCCGGTTTGCATGTTGAGCGCCTTGTAAACGATGCCACTCGCGCCTTTCCCGATCTCGTCGGCGAGCGAGTATTTCTGCGCCAGCATTTTCGGGTAGTTTGGCTTGTCCTTCGCCATGCCGACGCGCAGGCAGGGACTGCGTTAGCGAGCGCTTGGCGGAACTCTTGGCGGCAAAAAAACGCCGCAAAGTAACATCGGCCTTTACGAATCCCCACAGAGCGGGGAGCCTGCCGCGAGCGCGGCCTGGGAGACGACGCCCCTTGATGAGGGATGTAATTTCGCCGGCTCATCTCTGCGTCTCCTGATAGCCCGCGCACAAGGGGCCTTTTGCCTCGCATTCGGTGCGAAATGACTGTACCGCCCTCTAGTCTGTCGCTCGATTCCATCCGCTCCGCGCTCATCCGTCAGGAGGACACCATCATCTTCGCGCTCATCGAGCGCGCGCAGCACAGACAAAACGCGTCGTGCTACGAGCGCGGCTCCGCCAACAGCTACGCGGTGCTCGCCGGCAAGGGCGCCTCGCTGCTCGACTTCATGCTCCTCGAGACGGAGCGGCTGCACGCGCGTGTGCGCCGCTACACCAGCCCCGACGAGCACGCCTTCTTCCCGCACCGGCTGCCCGCGCCGCAGCTGCCAATGATCGACTTTGAGCCAGTGCTGCACCCGTGCATCGTCAACCTGAATGGGGAGATCATGGACATGTACCTCAGCCGCGTCGTGCCCGGCCTGTGCGGTCCTGGCGACGACCAGCAGCACGGTTCCTCCGTCGTGGCCGACATCGCCGCTCTCCAGGCCATCTCGAAGCGCGTGCACTACGGCTTTTACGTCGCCGAGAGCAAGTTCCGTGCGCAGCCAGAGCAGTATACGAGGCTCATCGAGGCTGGGGATGAGGAGGGCATCATGGAGCTGCTCACGAACGCCGCCGTCGAGCAGCGCGTGCTCCAGCGCGTGCGGCTCAAGGCGTCCACCTTTGGGCAGGAGATCGAGGCCCCCGTGTCACCGAGCGTGTCGCCGAGCGCCCCAAGCATCGCCGCGTCACAGACGGCGGGCAGCAGCGGCGGCGGCGGCGCCGCGCGCATCGATCCCGATCAGATCGTGGCCATGTACCGCGACTACGTGATCCCACTGACCAAGGTCGCCGAGGTGCAGTACCTGCTGCAGCGGCTCTCGTCGCAGCAGATCGCCCATCACGGCGCGCCGGGCTCCGCTTGCCATAAGGGGACGGTGCACCGATTCGTGCGTAGCTGTCCCAAAGGCAAAGCGGCACCGCTCCTGATCCGTTGCTCGAATGTGGCGGACGTCTTCGGCGCGGTGATGGCCAACCGCGCCACTTTTGGCATGGTGCTTCTTGAGCAAGGCGACTCGGGCGTGCTCGCGGTGACGCGATCGTTGCTGCGCGAGAGTTCGCTGCGCGTCGTGGGCGAGGTGGTGCACGATGCGCGCTTTGCCCTGTACGCGAAGGCCGCGCTCAGTGCGGTGCGCCGCGTGCGCGCGCGCCCTGGCGTGCTGCGCCTGTGCGCCGGCTGGCTAGCCGACGTGCTCGCGGGCACGATCGAGATGGACGAGGTGGAGCTCGACCCGCACGGCTCCCACACCCCTTGGGAAGGAGTCGTCGAGCTGCCCGAGCATGAAACCACCGCATACCTCGTCGAGGTGGACGCGAAGCCGCACGCGGCCCTCCAGCTACTCGCGAGCGCGCCCGACAGCCTGTCTGAGTATGCGCGCTCGCTCGTGCTCGCCAAGGCGCGCACCGTCGGCGGCGCGCCGAGCGGGCATGACAAGAGTCTCTTGCTCTTCTCGACGTCGAGTGATTCTCCGGGCTCACTCGCGCAGATCCTCGCCGTCTTCCATGAGCAAGGGGTCAACCTCCGCTCGATCCAGTCGTACGCGAGCCTGCAGGACGCGCACATGACCGACTTCTTCCTCGAGGCCGATGGGCACGAAGCCGACGGTCACTTCGGCTCCGCGCTTCGCTGCTTGCAGGCCCAGAGGCTCGCCGTGAACGTCAAGGTACTCGGCTCGTTTGCCATCACGGCCTCCAACCTGGCCGAACCGCTCACACCCGGCGGCTCCTTGCATGGCGACGCTCGTATCGACTGAGCGCTGCGGGTTCTTGTCTTCTTCGTTCTTGAAGACAGAAGAGGCAGCCGAAGACGCGAAGACGTAAGACCGAGGGCTTATGTAAGTTCACAGTCAAGACCTATGGAGCTCTATGAGCGTGTTCTCCTCACGTCCATGTCGTCGTGTAGCTCATGTTGTAGAGCTGCGAAATGTATTTTGTATTCCGGAGGCTCCGATGCGTCCCAAACTCCCATTGGGGATTCAAACTTGCGGAATTGATCATGATTGACACCGATCTTCCTGGCAGCTTGCTCGCACGACCAACTGCTGCCAATCAACCCGCGACTCGGTGTGCCCGGGTTCCCATCATGCGACCGGAAGCACCCGCTCCTCAACCTCAGCGTCGCGCAGGCGGCTGATGACCTCGTTTGCCACCAGCGCAAGGCCTCGAATAAGTCGGTCACGATTGCCACGATCGGCGACTCCATCACTGCTGGCGTATGCAGCTCGGGTGGCAACCACCCGTATCCGAGCCAGCTCCAGATGCTGCTCGATGCCTCACACGGTGCGGGCTCCTACTCGGTCACCAATCTGGGAGAGTGTGGGAGCACGATGCTTAAGAAGGCCGACTCGCCATACTGGCAGCGGTCGAGTTACATAACGCTCACGACGAACAAGTGGGACATCGTGACGATCATGCTCGGGACGAATGACGCGAAGGACCCGGGCTCCCACGGCCCCAACAATTGGCCGCATGACTGCGGCACACCCACAGCGCCCAAGATATGGGACTGCCAATTCGCGGCCGATTACAACGACATGATCGAGGTCGTCAGCACGCTAGGCACGGAGTCGGGCAAGCCGCCCAAGATCTACCTGATGGTACCGCCGCCGCTCATGGAAGACAATGCGTATGGGATGAACCGTACCGTCATCAACTCCCTGTACCCGGTCCTGGTGCCGATGATCGCAGCCGCAAATTCCGCAGTCACAGGTATCATCGACATGTTCATCCCCATGGGTGGTGAGCACCAATGGGAGACCGATCCGGATTGGCCCACCACGTGCGCCAAGGACTCGGAATATCCCGCGTGCGGCTTCTATTGCGACGCGCAGTCATGCGACCAGTGCCATCCCAACGACAAGGGGTACAAGAACATGGGCAATGTGCTCCTCCGTGGGCTCGGGCTCTGGTGAATCCACAGTGTGCCGGAGAAGCAGAAGGCGCGCCGTGGCATGCCCGGCGACGTCGTGCCCTAGTACGCGCCGGTGGGTGGGTGTCGCCGGTCCCCTCCCCGGGCGCTCCGGCGCGCTAACGCGGTCCGCCTGCTGCCGGCCCAGCGAGGAGCGTGTGCCGGGCCCCTCCGCGGCCGCCGGCGGCGCGCGGTGGCCTGGCGTGACGCGACGAGGCGTGCGGAGACCCGCCGCGGGGCGGCGCCGGGCCATAGTTTGCGCGGCGCCCCCTCGTCCGTTCTGCATGGATTTTGTAAAATTACCATCTCATTAATCCCCCCGCCCCACGCAACAGAGTACACACGTTGCGCTGCGGTGTGGGTCCCTTATTCTCCCGGCCCGCAACCATGGCGGCGCGTCGCCGCATCTTACGCGTCTGCGGACGCGGCTTCCGCCTTCGCGAGCTCGAGCAGCTTCTGGGCCTCGGCCTCGGTAAACTCGTGGTAGACGATCTTGCCCTCGGCGTTCTTGGTGAGCGTTGCGAGGTCAAACTTGTCCGCAGTGAGCGAGGTCGCGTCGCACGTCTTGGTGAGCACCTTCATCGCGAGCTGCAGCGCGGCGCTCAGGGGGATCACTTCGTCCTTGTACTCCTGCTTCATGAGCGACATAGCCGACTGGTTATTGGCGCCGATGCACGTGGCCTTCCACCCATTGTAGTTGCCCGAGGGATCTGACTGGTACAGCTGAAAGCCATACCTGCGCAGAGAGCATCGGCGCATGTATTGCGGTCAGGGCGGAGATCGAACATGGGGAGCGAGTTGGGGAACCGCGAGAGGGCCAAAGTACGCATGGGGTGACGCCCCCCTCATCCTCCGATAGGATGTCTCGGGGTGGCGCGCGCAAGAACGCGCAGGCGGCTTTGGGGCTCACGTCTTATCCCAGCCCGCGTAGAGCATTGACACGCCAAAGGGGCGGAGCCCGCCGTACTGCGTGTACGCCTGCTTCTCGTCGCAGAGGGTCTGCACGAGCTGCTCGACAGGCTGCTGCTCCTGGAAGGCGAAGCGGTAACGCTGCGCGTGCATCCGTGCCTGGTTGATCAGGATATTCGCATCGGCGGTGATGCCCGCGACCGCAACCGCGATGTGCTCATCGATCATGTACATCTTCTCAGAGGACTTGGTCGGCTCGAGCAGCTTGGAGGTGAGCTTCTTCTCGGCGGCCAAGACGATACCGTCCGAGGCCAGGATGCCGATCGCGGTGCCCGCATGCGAGATCGCCTCCATGGCGTACTCTACCTGGTAGAGACGCCCCTCGGGCGAGAAGATGGTCGTGCGCGAGTCGTAGCGGCGCGACATGGCGCAACGCGAACGACCACACGCGCGAGCCGAGCCTGTGCGCGGCGGATAGGGGCAGGGCACAGAAGCGCGCGGGCGTGAGCGCGATCCGGCTCTTTCGGCTTCGCGCGCGGCGCGCGCGCGCGCGCGGCAGTCACGCGGACGCGCAGCACACGCACTTCGCGCAAGGCGTCCCTCCACGAAAGCGTCGAAGTGGGCGCTCCGATGGCACCCTGCAACGTCTGCTCGATGTCGGTGTCGACTCTCCCGACTGTTCACGCATCAGTGTCCCACCTCGGGCCTAGGCCGTTTGTGAGCAACAAGGCCGTTTGTGGCCTCGCTTGACTGGTCTGCGGCGAATTGCCTGACGACTGCGTTCGCTCCGGACCGACGATGGCGCGTGCCTCAGAAGGCTCACCACCGCCCAGGGACCCGACGCGTTCGGACGTCGTCGATGCCGTCCTTCGATCCAAGGGCGTAAACAACATCATGGACCTCGACGCTGAGGAGGAGAAGCCGCCGCTGCTGACACTGCAGAAGCACCACGACCTCGTCATCGTTGTCGAGATGTGCGAGGCGCAGCGCCCATCCAAGCTGGGCAGCCTCAAGGGCTCGCACGAAAAGTACGAGGAGGAGTTCAGCAGGCTGCAGCCAGACACTCGACCTGCTCGCTGGCGAGGGCAGCTGCTCATTTCACAAGTGGGAGCCAGGCATGGGCGCGGTGCGCATCGACCCGAGCACACCAGGCGCCGTGCGAGTCAGCGGTGGTGCCGGTGGCGGCCGCCAGACGCGACCGCAGTCGGCAGCTAGCACGCGCACGTCACGGCCGCAGTCTGCCATGTCGGCAGTGTCGCGCAACCGCTTGGGGCGCGAAGCAGCTTTCCTTCCGGGCGGCTTGGGCGCGAAGCAGGAGCAATTCGCGCCGCGCATCGGCGCCTTTGAGGTGACCTTCAAGCTGGTGAACACGCAGAGCCACAAGGTCTACGGGCCGGATCTGCTCTTCTCCAAGATTGAGTCCGGGTGCTGGCCCGGCAGCGCGAGCCAGCTGATCAACCGCGCGCAGAAGTCGTTGCAGCCTTGGCTGATGGCTGACTTGGCTGGGCACTCGATACACACGTTTGCCAAGGCCGAGGCAGCCAAGATGGCCGCCGCGGGCTCGCCAACCAAACCGCCGGCCGCCGCCTCCAACGCCTCTCCACCGTTGGGCGCCACGGGCGCGTCCTTGCCGCCGCATCTGTGCCTGACGTCCTCGCTCGACGAGGAGGTTGAGGAGGGAGGCTCTCCCGCCGCCGCTGCAGCTGCCGTCGCACCCTCATCTGCGGTGCCGAGCGGCGAGGCCAATCATGCGGCCGCTGCTGCTGCTGCCGAAGACGGTGCCTCCGCAGGCGCCGCGTTGCCTTCCTCTCAGGAAGGCAACGGCGACGGTGCTGTCCGGCCGGCCGCACCCGCAGCCACAGCAGCCACAGAAGCAGTAGCAGCACCAGTCGCGCCGGGGCCCGTCGCGCCAGGAGCTGACGAATACGATATGACAGCCACAGCCGAGACGGAGGCCGAGGCGGAGGCGCTCGAGGCGGCGCTCGACGGAGCCTAAGTCGGTTGCTGGCTGCCCTGGCCCTGGCCCTACGGGAGTCGCCGCGCCGAGGCCGAAGGCGTGGCACACGCCGTCTCCGAGAGACTCCCGCCGTGCAGACGCCACCGTGCGGCTGCCTGCCGCCTGCTGCCCAACGACTCCGCGGTGGAGCCCCGTCGATCATGCTCTCTCGCGTTGGGGCGCGCCCAGGGCCCAGCACCCTCCGTGGCGCTAGCGCCGCCAGGCGCTCCGAATCGTCAACGGGCATCGCATGTGCCATCGTCCCGTGCTCGTACATGTACCATGTGAGGGCATGCTGTGCCTGTGCGGCGTGGAGAGGCGCGTGGGTAGCCGCGCACCGCAGAAGGAGAGATCTCAACCGCCTCAGAACGGGTATGCGCCGATCCGGTATATGTCTAGTTCCCACCCCCTTAGAGTCCCAAGGATTTCAAGTTTCAAATGGTTTCAAAATGGACTGAGTGTCATCTGTCAACTCTCAACAGAGCGAGGCGGCGTCGCGGCGGGGCGCCGCGCCGCGCCCGTTGTTGATGATTTGATGTTGAAGGTGAAAGTTGAAGTTGATTTATGTTTTGTTTTTGATATGATTCACGAGTCAGACAAAAGTGTCAACCTTCTTTCGTCCGTCTGAGCGCGGTCCTCGAGTGTATAGGTTCCCAATACGGCTCTAGTTTCCGGCGTTGAGTTGGCAGTTGTTATTTAGGGTACGAAGGCTTCCTTCTCCTACACCGACCCGGTCCGGTGTCCCCTGGTGTGCGCTTCGCACGCTCATCGACGTCGTCTTGACTTGACTTGACTTGACTTGACATGAAACAAACGCGCCTGTTCTTCAAGATAAGCCTCTGTTTGCCAAGCTCACGCGGGCGGTGCGCAACCGTCGACGATTCGTCTCATTGTTTTGGCGAGTAGAGCAACCGAATGCGCTCACAAGCCACTCCCGCCGCTCTCGACGGCTTGAGCAGCTGGCTCGCACCGATGTTCCCACCGCCTCCCTTTCCGCCGATGCTCGCTCCCTTTCCTTCTCCGCCTGCGCCACCATTTTCACCCCCGCCGCCTCCGTTCATAGTGCTGAACTATCCACCACCGCCACCGCCACCACCCTCCTCCCCGCCACCGCCGCCACCGCCACCTTCTCCACCGCCGCCGCGACCCCCCCCACCTCCATCACCTAAGCCACCTCCTCCACGTCGGCTGAGGCCACCTCCTCCGTCAATGCCTGCGCCGCCCAGCCCGCCGCCATGGTGGAGCAGGTGACTGCCCGACTCGAATAGAATCGCGCTAAGCCGCTTGACTGCTTGTGGCCTCGCGTCGATTCCATGCGCTGACAGGCCGCGTGACTTTCGACTCTCACCGTCGCAGCTTGACGATGCCGCCTTCATGGCCGCCATGCCCGCCACCTCCATCTCCGCCTCCGCCGCCATCGCCGCCGCCTTCCCCTTTCCCGCCCTCACCACCATCTCCGCCGCCTCCGCCGCCGTATCCACCATTTCTGCTTCCCCTGCCCCCGGCACCGTTTTCGCCTCCGCCACCTGCATCGCCGCCACCGCTAGTCGAGTACGATGGAGATGTGGACTCGTCCGGTACGTCTTGGTGGTCGGGCTCAGCTTGACATGCATGTTGTGTTCCCAGTTCAGCCGAGTGCCCCACGTGCAGTCGTGCTGCGCGAGCGCGCGCGCGCGCGTTGAGCGAAACTGAAAGCTCTGAAAGTTGGGACCCCCTCGAGAGCCTACCGCGTTGAATCGTCTTTAAGTATATAGGTGTGTGTGCGTGGTGGTGTTGAGAGTTCTGTCTGACTGAACTTCGTTGTGTGATCGTGATTGCCATACTCGGCTGAAGAGCGTGGGGGGACCGCGAAGAAACTGAACTGAACTGAACTGGCTGAAGAAACGACTCCAAAGGGGCGACCAGGGGGCATAAGTCTCGCATCGCACGTCCTGAAGGGTACACTCAACACGCTGGCGTATGGACGCCAGCCTGGACAAGTCGCCGGACGTGCGCAAGATTGGACCGACCAAACCGCGCGCTGCAACCTTGCCCCTATACACCGTATCAGATTTGTGGACCCCGGCTTTACGGGGAATGAAAGTCCTGCAACGTCGGTCCGACGTGGAGCTTCGAGTGGTCGATAATTCAGGCCGTCCGTCCAACGACCCGCAGAGCACTTCAAGGATTCCGAATCCGCGCACCGAGAAGCTCAACAAGCAAAGGATGCGTTCGATGCTCATCAAATCGTACATGGGAGATCGGGACACTATCAACCCACAGCGTTCAACGTGGATACCCATTTGGGACGTTGTCACATTCTTTGCAACGGTACTGACCGCAATCGTGACGCCCTACGAGGTTGGCTTCGTCGAAGATGCGCAGTGCGTGGACGGACTGTTCCTGTTCAATCGCATCATCGATCTGCTCTTTATGATTGATATTGTGATCCTTTTCCATCTGCAGTACGTGGACGGAACGACGGGGGTTTGGGTCACGAGTAAGAGGAAGATCGCATGGCAATACTTGAAGACTTGGTTTTTCTTTGACGTCCTCTCGATCCTGCCTATCTACGTGGTCCTGCTACTCGATGAAAACGCGACGTGCTACCCCTTTGTGCACGATCCCACACGACCAGAAGTGGGGAGTGGTCCGCTGGATGGCTCGGAACGCACCGGGATGAAGGCCGCACTGGGTGTACGCACGATTCGATTGCTGCGCCTCGTAAAGCTGGCGCGAGTGCTCAAGGCGGCGCGCGTCTTCACTTCACTGATCACCGACCTGCTCGTCAAGTACTTTGAGATCACGTACGCTGTGACAGAGATCATTAAACTCATCTTCATGATCATTTCCATCGCCCACCTTTCAGCATGCATGTGGAGCTTCTTGCCAAGCCTCTTCATTGATGACGAGTCACCTACGTGGAAGCGGGCGATGCGAGAGGACAAGGGGCAGGACTTCGACAGCCCGCTTGAGTTGTACGTTGCTGCGCTGTACTGGGCGACCATGACGCTCACGGGCATCGGTTATGGCGACATCTCTGCGCAGAACACTCCCGAGCAGGCCGTGGCGGTCGTTCTCATGCTCGTGACTGCGTCCGCGTGGGCGTACGTCATCGGCACGATCGCGGGCGTCTACTCCACCCTCAACCCGAACCTTGTGCAGTACCGCAACACGATGGACACCCTCAACTACTTTATGCGCGAGCGTCAGCTGCCCAAGGATATGCGTATCATGCTGCGCGAGTACTTTCACAACGCGCGCCACATGCTCGAGGCTAACGACGATGAAGACCTTCTCGCCAAGATGTCCCCGCTGCTCAAGGGAACGGTCGCGGTCGCGGCGAACAGCATCTGGCTCAGGCAGATCTGGTTCCTCAACGGGCTCGGCTCGACGCGGCTCGAGAGGGACTTTGTCGCAGCGCTCGCGATGGAACTCCAGCTCTCTGCATTCATCGTGCACGAGCGGATGCCCATCGGCCAGCTGTACGTGCTCAAACAGGGCATGGTGGTGAAGCTTTATCGCTTTCTGGGCAAGGGGCGCGTGTGGGGCGAAGATGCACTCCTCCCACAGCGCGACTTTGCGATCGTCGACCACTCACAAGCGGTGGCGCTGACCTTCTGCGAGTGTATGCTGCTGCGCCGTCACGACTTTGTCCGGGTGGGGAATGCTTTCCCTGACGAGATGGCGAAGATTCGGAAGCGCATGCGTAACATCGTCTTGCAGCGCTATCTGATCCTGTCACTCTCGCAAGTCGGCAACGACGTTAGTCCAGGAGATAGACCTAGGACAGGATTCGCGACGTGCCGCTCCTTCATACGCTGCGAAGATGCGCAGGGGTACACTTACCTTGAGTCGTGGAGAACTGAGCCTGACGAGAGTGGATTCAGCCCGACCAGTACCCGCCTAAGTTCGAACAGGAAAGCCAAACCTTTGGACAGTTTGGACGAAGGGTGTGGCCCCCACGAACCGCGCGGAGCCGCGAGTTTGGACGGAAGTGTGCACGAGGATGTTGTCGCTCCCCACGCGGCTCATGGGAGGCTCGAAGAGACGACCAGTCGGCTCGTTGACATGCTGCGTGACATGCAGGCCGCTCAGGCCAGGATGGATGCACAGCTGCAGCTTTTTGACCAGAGGCTTGATGCACTGAGGGCGGCAACACCCATTGACGTGAACGTTCAGGTACTGCCAGACGGAGCTGTTCAACATGCCAGAGAGACGACCTCCTGATAGCCGGTACCAAACCCCGCGTACCAACGTTTAAGAATGCCCTTATATTACGTTCCGCGGTTGCGACGGCAAAAAATTATGTGAGATGGCAGATGCGAACCCGAGGTCCTGACCGCGGACCGCGACCGGACCGCAACCGAAGTTCACGGGCAACGTTCGAGGTTCGTGTCGCGCGGCACCGCCATCGGCGGTCGGCGCGCGGAGCCCGGCGGGGGAGCGCGGACCCCGGCGTGCGATCGGCCAATCGCGTGGATCGAGCATCCCGAGGCCTCTCTATTCCGTAGGCGACCCACACGTCCAGGCACCACGCCAGGGGGAATCTCTGTATCTCTCCCGGGATCCTCTGCGCTCTGCCGCTCGCCCGCGCCGTCGCACCGGCACCGCCCCAAGTGCTCGCGGGAGCCAACAATTATCGTCGACAAACTCATGCGCATGCAAACACTGAGCTCAGTGGTACCACTCACCAAGAGCAAGACGCCCATGGGAGACGAAGCTCAAGCCTCGACAACTCAATGAATATCCCCCATACATCAGCCTTTTGCCATCAGCGCTCGAGGCCATTAGCGCTCGAGGTGCTCGTCGGCGGCGAAGCGCGCTGGCAGCGAGCGCGGGCAGCTGCACGTAGCGAGACGCCGGGTCGATGGTGTAGGTCATCGCCTTCTGGCACGAGTCTCGCGTGGGCTTGAGCTCCGTCAGACGATTGGTGCCGCTGACTCGCTTCGTCAGAGCAAAGAGCTCCTCGCGCCGTTGCAGCATCGATGCGGCTGCAGCGGCGCGAGAAGCGGCGTCTGCGCCGCCGTGCTCGGCGCATCGGCCGTACCGGCGGAGGACTGCGGCGTACCCCTGCACCATGTCGGCGCAGTCGAGCACGTGTAGGAAGCCGCGGTTGATGCCGAGGCCTTCAGGCCTGCCGAATGTCGTCCGTGGTCATCAGAAGTCATCAGAAGTCATCAGAAGTCATCAGAAGTCATCAATGGTCATCAGTGGTCATCAGAAGTCATCAAAAGTCATCAATGGTCATCAGTGGTCATCAGTTGCACTCACCAAAACGGTTCCTGCAGCGCGTCGCCCACACGCGTCACGAGCACCTGCGCGCCTGGCGCACCGTGGAGGCGCGTCGCGTCGATGAGCACGGACGCCTTGTTCGACACTTTGCGCTCGCTGAAGTCAAAGATCTGGACGCCCTGTTTGGCCACGAGCTCAGCGTCGGCGAGAGCGGGCACGAACTCGCTCACCGCGATGCGCACGAACGCCTCGAGCTGCGCGCGGTCCACATTGGCGCTCTGGCACAGCTGCCACTCGGGCACATCCGTCGAGCGCAGCGCGCCCATCGCGCGCAGCGAGCCGCTCTCGGCCGTCATCACGAAGTAATGGCTTGCTACCTCTGAAAAGGCGCCCGTGCTCCGGTAATAGACGAGGTTCTGAAGCTGCACACCCCTCTCTTTGAGCTGCTCGAAGCGCGCCTTGTGGTACTGCTGCGCCCAATTTTTCTCCTCAAGAGCATTCTCGGTGGGCGTCTTGCGATTGTGAAAGTGGACCACGACCCCGAGCGCCCGCGCCGACTTAAGCGCAGTCACCTGCTCGAAGCCGATGGTTCGGAAGAGCTCGCAGCGCGCGCCAGTCGCGTCCACGAGCACGTCCGCGTTGAACACGGCGTCTTCGCTCCGCCGCCGCTGCTGCACCTGGAGCGTGGGCAACGGCCGGCCATCTACGGAGAGATGCATGCCCCTCACCCCATCCGCGAGGCCCTCGACGGCGTCCGACGAGGCGCCGAATGGCAGCAGCGGCGGCACGCCTGGCGCATTGTCGAGCGAAAGGCGCACGTCCGCGGGCCACTCGAGCGAGCGGCGCGAAGTGGTGCGTGCTTGATGCGGCTCGACGGCACGCAGGTCAGCGAGCGTGCGCACGTTGGCGCCGAGGCGCACCTGCACACCGACGAGGAGCGCAATCTTGAGGAGCGAGTGCTGCAGCTGCGACGTGCCGCAGTGCAGATAATCTCCGGAGGCGAAGATGCTGGGGTCAAGGTCCTTAATGCCGAGCTCCGCGAGATCGTTGGCAACCCAATCCCACAGGTGCAGGATGTTGAGCCGCCCGAACTCGGTGCGCTGCTCGAGCGCGAGCACCGAATGGCCGAGCATCGCGAGCTCGATCGCGCAGCGCAGTCCGATGGGTCCACCGCCAAGCACCATCGCCTTGAGCGGCGCACTGCCCGCCGCCACCGCCCCCGCCGCCGTGGCGTACTCTCCCTGCGTGGCGCGCGCATGCAACGTGTGCAGTAGTTTGCGCTGACGAAACTGGAGCTGGTCGAGGAGCGCCTCGCGCAATCTCGAGAGCATCTGGCAGCCCGAATTGGGGGGCGTGCGCGTAGCCTCAAGAAGCTGCTTGAAGCTCTCGAGGATGGTGGACGCATCGGCCGCGACGAGGAATGCGGCAAAGATGGCCGCCGGTCCGCCGCGCGGAGTGAGAAGGCGCGAGCTCGCATCGGGCTCGATGAGGGAGGAGGCGTTGGAGGAGGCCGACCCTTGGACGGCATGCACGAGGGGCGGCCGCGGCTGCACTGGGGGTCGCTGTGGCATTGGTAGCGATGGCGCTATGGGCGCTGGTGGTCGCGGTGGCAATGGCAGCGATGGCGCTATGGGCGCTGGGCGCTCAGACGGCGGCGGCGGCTCGGGCTGATACGACGATGACAGCGGAGCCTTTAGCAAGGACCGTGATGGTTCATCAGTCGTTGGCGGTCGTGCGGTTATCGTGGGAGAGGGTTCGCTGCCGATGATAAGATGCGGCGTTGGAGGAGCCCCTTGCGGTGGCAGTGGAGACTTGGGCGTGAGAGCAGGGCTTGACTTGGACGGTGGCAGCCGAAACTCTTTGGCCTCTTCACCGTTGCTGAACGCGGATGCTGTAGCGGCGGTAGATGCCGCCTCCGCCCTTGCGGCTTTCTTCCGGTTCTGCAGATCAAGGCGCGCCTGGTCGGCCAGCCTCGACATGATTTTGGCGGTGGTTGTGTCTCGGCGACGGTTGTGTCTTGGCGGCGGTTGTGCCTCTTTTGGTGGCGGCGGCGGCACCTCAGGAGGTCCTTCGATAGACTCACCAAGGTCACGCTCAGCCACCGAGTCTGGCTCAGGTACGGCGAGATGGTTTCGGCCAACTCGTGAGTGCCCTTGCGAGGGCCGTCGCTTCTGCTTGTACCGAGGCGCTGGCTGAGGCAGAAGGCTGGCCGTGTCGTCCGAAGCCTGCAACATTGCCTGCTCTGCAGCGTCAATCTCCCGAAGATAGGATTGCAGCGCTTCCTCGGCACTCTGCTCTGCACTCTGCTCCGCCGCCGTCTGCTCCAATGCCGTCTGCGCCGCAGCTTGCTCAGCATGGATATCGCCAGCGCAGGCTGGTGGCGCTGCAGGCGTAGGGGCGTCTGCCTCCCTATTAGATGGTTCCGTGTTCTCGCTGTCGTTCGCTTCCTTTTTGGCACGTGCCCGCGTGCGAATAGGCGTAGCCAGTTCGACAGGCGTAGCCGCCGCCGCCGACCGGGTAGCCTGTTTGAAAGGCGTAGCCTGTTCGACAGGCATAGCCTGCTCGACAGGCGTAGCCGCCGCCGCCGCTCGCGTCCGAATAGGCTCATGCCGGCGAATCTTGCGCCGCCGCCGCTCTACGACAAAGGATACGGCGACGTGGGCGTCGTCGGACGTAAGGGCGTCCATGATCGTCGATCGAACTCAACTTCGAAAGAGGGAAAACCCAAGCGCGCCTCTCCGCGGAAACATAGGATTCCTAAAGGCCTTTTGGAGACGGACTGACGGTTCGGGTCGTGTTTCTTCATGTTTGAACGCTCTGCAGTAAATCGTACGCCATTTTGACGAAAAGTGGAGATCTTAGCTGCTGACTCACGTGCTTGCAGTATCTTGCTGCGGCGTCGCGCCCGGCAGCGATGCGCGGTGTCGTCCATGTTGTCCATACGCCATTGCTGTCCTCACTTGGGCAGGCATCCGCACTGCGACCGTCAGCCGTTCAGTTGGCATCGTCGGCTAGCGACTTCGCCACGATGCACTCTCTCACACGCTCGCCGCTAGTCCGACGGCCGCGTTCGTCGTTGGCACGCTGTGCCGTGGAAGCTGGAACGCTGCTGCCAATGAGTACAACGCTGCCTCGGCTGCCGCGCGCGATCCTTCGCTCGCTGACTCGCTCGGTCATGCGCGTCATGCGGATGGCGGGCACGCTGCTGCTCGTGCTCCTCATCTCCGTGCCGATTCCCACAGGGTCAGCCTTGGCTGCTGCGCCGCCCGTCGCGACCGAAGTGGGGCTGCCCGCGGTAGTGCGTTTGCCCGACAGCATGACGAGCCTAGGAGCCCCAGCTTTGCCGCCACGGCGGCAGAAGACGTCCTTCGTCACGGCTGCAGTCGCTTCGGTCGGTCCGGCGGTTGTGCGCATTGACACGGAGCGGCTCGTCGACCGGCAGCCGCTTGAGGGTTACCTCTTTCCCGGGCTCGAACCCGACGGCCAGCGGCGCGAATCGGGCCAGGGCAGCGGCGTGATCGTGAACGAGGAGGGCTTCATCCTCACCAATGCACATGTAGTCAAGAATGCGGCGAAGGTGACAGTCACCCTGACTGACGGGCGAGTCTTCGAGGGCCAGGTCAAGGGGCAAGATGACTACATGGACCTCGCGGCCGTCAAGATCAAGCCGACGGGGCGCAAGCTACCCACGGCGCCGCTCGGGCGCTCGGACGACCTGCAGGTGGGTGACTGGGTCATCGCAATCGGAAACGCTGTCGGACTCGACTCGACTGTGACTCTTGGCATCGTCTCCTCGCTGCAGCGCTCGGCGGCGGAGGTGGGCATCCCGAACAAGAAGGTGAACTTCATCCAGACGGACGCGGCCATCAACCCAGGCAACTCAGGCGGTCCTCTCCTCAACGAGTTCGGAGAGGTGATCGGCATCAACACGGCCATTCGCGCCAATGCAGCCGGCATCGGCTTCGCCATCCCCATCGACACTGCTGAGAAGGCCATGCGCGAGCTCTCACAGGGGCGCAAGATCGCGCACGCGTACCTGGGCATATCGATGTCGACGCTCACGCCCGACTCGGCAAGGCAGAATAACGCCGACCCCAATTCGAACGTAGAGCTGCCAGAGATCTCCGGGGCGCTGGTGCTCGCTGTCGCGCCGGAGACTCCTGCAGCCAAGGCCGGCTTCAAGAAGTTCGACCTTATCCAGGAGCTCGACGGCAAGGCGGTCAAGTCAGCGGCGGATGCGCAGTCGATCGTCGACAACTGCAAGGTGGGCCAGTCTCTCGTCGCCAAGATCATTCGCGGCCCAAAGACGCTCTCCCTCAATGTCGTCACCGGCGACCTGAATGAGAGGCCAGAGAAGCCAGCCTCGCCGCGCGGAGCCCCGTAGACGAAGCCAGGCCCATCGATATGCCCAGGTACGCGCGGCGCCCCGTAGACGAAGCCAGGTCCGATAGAGTACTCGATAGGGCGCCCGCCGTGGCCTCACGCAGGCTGGGCGCCTGGCGTGGGTGGGATCGCCGCGTCGCGTGGAGGAATGTCGCGGGGCGAAAGGCTGAGGCTGCACTGTATGTGCGCGTGTGCGCGGATGTCGACAGGCCAATGCGGAGATGTGACACACAAGTGGCCGCAGGAGCGGCCAAGATCCCTCTCTCAGCATACTCTCAGCATTACGCGCATTGTAGATCTGCTGTATCATATCTATCTGCGAGTGCGTTACGTTTCGTTAGACCCTTAGCGCGAATGAAACGTTGAGCACTGTTGCATCCTCGCACCGTGGTGCAAAATTAACGCCGCGCCCCCCCGACGCGCAGACCGCCTACGCGCACCCGAGGACGCGCGCGCCCGGCACCGGGATCCCCGTCGACCTCCCGAACGTTACCACTTACCAGTCGGTAACGGGTCCTGAAAACTAGAAAACAGGGTAAACAGCGAGGGACCCCGACAGCGCGCCAAACGCTCAAACGCATGAGCTGACTGCCTCGCCTGCCTTCGCACCACCGTCAAGTCGTTCGGTTAAGCAAGTTGCAACTCGACTCGCTGCAGCAATCGCATATCGCCGCCGGGAGCGGGCGAGCACTGTGGCGGAACGCTCATGACATCCAACTTGCCACCCTCTCACCCGCGTCGAGACCGCTCACTGCTGCGGCTTCGATCGGGCTAGCATGGACTTGCAGGTAGTCGCCAGCGACAGCAAGCCGCCACGGCTCGAGCGTCACGGCGCTCTCCTTGAGCTCACAAGTGCCCTTGGCAAAGCCGGCGCCCCAGCGCTTGGCGGCAGCCGCCAATGGTTGAGGCACGCGCCCAAGCTCGTCTCCAAAGTACGGCGCGAAGAGGCGTGCAAGTTCCTGCGACATGGCCTGCGCGGCCACCGTCGCGGCCTCGCTCCCCCGGCCGCTATCGCCTGGATCCGTCGAAGGAGCTCTTGCGAGGATGCTCTGCGCAAAGCTGGCCGTTGAAACTGCTGTCCAGAGCTCGCCCTCGCCGCCGTCGCACGCGCGCGTGACAGGCCGTCCCGGTTTGGACGCGTCGCGAGCGACGAATGAGATGACGTGCGAACTCGGCGCCACCGCCGCGTCGAGTGGCACGCACGCGCTGAAGCCGACCGGGAAGAAGCCAGACCATGTGAAGCACGGTTCGGTGCGCTCCTGGCGCTGCTGCTGGAAGCGCCGGGCGAGTTCCTCCAACCGTCCAGCGACCTGCACATCGGCGTCCGAGGCTGCAACTTGCACTGCCGATGCCGCTAGCGAGGCATCGTGCGATGCGATGACGACGGCGGCGAAGTCTTCCGACTCAACGGCGGAGGCGCCACCACCGCTGACAGTGAGCGCCCATGCACCGCTGGCTGATCGTCGCATGCCCGTCACCTTGACGTCGTGGATAACGTCGATGCCGACGCACATGCCGGTGCATACGCTCGCATTTGACGGCACGCCGACGTACATCGCGTGCTCGGATTCCGCCAAGAAGCCACAAAAGTCGATGTTGGCCCGCACCGAAGCTTCGTCGTCGCCCTCGCTCTTCAACATGGCCCCAAACGAGCCCTTGGTGCTTCCCAGAGCTTCACGCGGCAAGAAACCGCCGCGCGAGCCCATCATGCCGAACCGTCCCTGCCACGGCGCGACGAGACCCACGCTTGAGAGCTGCTGAAGTACGCTTGCCCACTGGCTTCCAGGGTCAGAGGAACGCAGGAACTGAGCTCCCGAGTCTGCATGGAAGCCACCTGCGAGCCTGCCGCCAACCTGCTTGCGCCCCAAGTCAATGACCACAGGTGAGAGGCCGCGGCTGCGCAGCGTCAACGCGGCGAGGGAGCCACATATGCCGCCGCCGACGACGGCGATTCGTGACGACATTGAAAATTCGAAAAAATGCCGTGAAGACGTACTTGTAGAAGACGACACAAGAGACAGAAGTTACCTCAACACATGCATTTACTCAGATAAATATGTGCAGGCCGGCGAGTTGTTCCGCGAGGAAGTGAGAGTGCAACCTCTCCCAAGGGTCCTAGGGTCCATGCCAAGGGTTTCAGTACCCGCCGCCCCGGCCGCCACGGCCTGCGGCACGGCCCGCTCCCTTCCCACCATCACGACCTCCGCCCTTTCCCCTGCCACCCTTGCCACCGTCGCCCTTGCCGCCGCCCTTGCCGCCGCCCTTGCCGCGCCCCTCGCCAGCCCCACGCCCACCGCCGTAGCCACCGCCTTTGCCTTTGCTGCCGGACGTCTCCTCCTCCACTGGCACCATGTCAATCACCTCCTCGGGGATTCTCAAGTACTTGATGTTGTTGCCTCGGATGGTCACCTCAGCCAGCTTCCAGAAGCGGTCGCCGTCGCGCGATGTGCAGATCACGCCGCGCAAGCTGTGCACAGAAAGGCAATCGGACTCACAGCAGGGGCCAAGGTCGTCTGCACAGCAGGCGTAGCACGTGCGCGCGCACGCACCTGATGTTCATCCAATTATCGCACGCAACTAGCTCACCGTTGTACGTCTCGCCGTTCTTGAGCTCAACGAGCTGCACAGGCGCAAGCATTCGACAGTCCGTAAGCTTTTGGACCATGTGAGGCTTTGTGAGGAGGTTGCGGTAAGGCCACGGGCGGCGTGAGCGTACCATCGGATGGCCAGCAGCCGTGCGCAGTAGCGACAGCGGCAGCATGATGTGGTGCCCGACGTGACGAGCACACGCAAAAAGCAGAACACCGCCACCAACTCTCGCGCCCCCCCCCCCGCCCGACGCCGTCGCGAGTCCCGCGAAATCCGTGGAGTAAAAACCTAGAAATCTCCTTCCCATTGCACGCTGTTTGGCGCTCGGGCAATGCCCCATCTCTACTTCTCTTGTCACTTGTGTACAATTGTAGACAGGAGGAGCGTGGAGGTGTTTCTCGACAGTTCGACAGGTCTACTCACTACAATATTTGTACTGTACTGCACACCCCGCTGTATACTGGAGGTGATTCCTATTAGAGAACTCCTCGACGCGGCGAGACGGTCGCCCCGCCCTCTCGCGCCCTGCTCTCGCGTCTCGTCGCCAGCACCCCTTGAAAGCTGAATTACATGCTTAGCGACTTCTTGTTTTCTTGTGCGTACAGACGTCTACACGTCCGGGCGGGGTATAGGTCGCCTGGTCGGTAGCCGTATTAACGGTTCCAATCTTCCAAAACGTTCCGTCTCGTCGAGGGGCGCAGGGCCCGCCAGAACCCGCCAGGGGCGCAGTCACGCTTGGGCGTATTGCGTGTGCTAGGTATGGTCCGGTCTCAAAAGCAAAACATTTACCCTGACTCGTGACAGTGTGCACATTCGCGACTCTCTCTCTCCCTCTCGTCTGTCACACTATACTCACTCTGTTATAACGAGGTGTACAATATATTCACACCTCGAGCTCGTGCCGATCTCCGAACTGCCGCGAGGGACAATTACATGTACCCCCACCGTTGGCGCATGCTAATGTTTTGGTTTACGAGTTTTTCTTATTTTTGGTCAGGCGAGTTCTCACTACATTAGAACTTGTACACACAGCACTACTTTGAACTCGTACAGTACGAGACCAACGCGCGTGTGCGTGTGTGAGTGTGCGCGTGCGAGCTGTGCCGACACCTCTGCCTGCTGGGCTCAGTCGTCGCTGTCCTCGTCGCTCACGGGGATCGACTTCTTGTGCTTCTTTGCCGGCGGAAGTACACGCGCCTTGCCTCCCACCGGGGTCGGAGAGCGTGGGGGGGAGCCCATGCCACGCGGCGGCACCGGCGTGGCTGCGCGGGCCGAGGCGGCCATCGCCGCCATCGCCGCCGTGAGCGCCTCCGCAAAGCGTGGTAAAGTGACGACTGGGAGTCCTCGCTCCTGAGCGCGCACGTACTTGAGGTGGCCCTTGACATTGAATGGTGCCACGATGAGCACTGTCATCTGTGCTGTGTCACGATTGCTTAGGCGGCCACCAAGCGCTGCCAGCGCCTCAAGCTGAGGTGCCGAAGGACGAGCGCCATAGCCTGTAGAGCACACCACCGTGGTCTTGTCGATGATGCCGTCCCACTCGGTCTCGCCGCTCGCCTCGCCCATGCAGCCCACGACCTCGCCCATCTCGTACACGACTTCGAGCCGCTCGTTGTCCATGCCCTGCTCAGTGAGCAAGAGCACCTCCCCGAGGGAGTTGGCGTATGCGGCTGAGCGCTCGGTTGCATCGCGCTCGATAAGTTTCGAGCCGCCGATGCGCACCAGCACGCCGTGGTCACGCACAGCCTCAGCAGCCATGCAAACCAGCACCCGGCCGGATGGGGTGCCACCCACCACAGCTGTGTCTGCAAGGCTCACCGCAGTGGTGCTTGAGCCAGCAGTCCAGGACACACAGTCCGTGAGCTCGTAGCTGCCGTGTTCGACGTGGCGCACGAGCACCGCTGCCCATTCCGCGGCTGTGCGCTCCTTGTTGACGAGCGGGCGTGCGAAAAGGTTTGCCATCCGGGTGCCCGGGCTGCTTCGGCCGCACGCATGGTTGATGCTTCCGCAAGCGAGAGGGCACGCCAGAGCTTCGTCTCGGGCTGGGTCACAAGCTCAATGAGGCCCTGCACGGAAAGCTCGCGCACCCCTGCGTACGCAGCGGGCACGGGTGGCAGCAGCAGGTTCCGTGCGAATGGCGCGTAGTCCTGGCGGATGCCCTGCCAGCGCTTGAACATCTCCTGGCTGTTCTCACCAGTGAGGCGCCACGCATCGCCTGAGTCGCGCACCCCAATGGCTGCCGCCGCGCTGAGCATGGACGCGCCCACATCCGGCCTTGCGCAGCTGCTGATGTTGGCGCACTCACTCTTTGGCTTGAACAGGATCTGAGCGGAGGGCTTCTTCTATTTTGCTCGATGCACATACAATAGAGCCGCTCTGCCTTGCCGTCTGCAATGCTGTGCACTGCATCCGCCACACGGATGTAGCTTAAGCTCTGGCGTTTGGATGACTTGCCTGTGCTGCACTTTCCACATGGCATGTAGAGCGCTGATACCTTCTGCTCGTCGAGCGAGAGCTTCTTGGCCTCGCGATACGAGATGATCTCATCAACGCAGAGCTCTGATAGGCGCTTGTGCAGCGTCTTGTGAGCAGCAGCTGGCTCGGCTGGAGCAGGCTTGTGCGCCGGCGCCTTGGACATGGCGAGTGCCTTGCGCTTTGGTGCCTCGTCCTCCTCGGACGCCTCCTCTTCCTCGGAGTTGTCCTCGTACTGCTCCGAGTCGTCATAAAGTCGTCATCTACCTCGGCGTCACTGCCACTGTCGTCAACGTCGCTGGCAGCCTTCTCGGACTTACCAGCCTCGCGCTGCGGGGCCTCTGTCTTCTTAGAGAGACGAATGAGCTGTTGGCGCGGAACGTAGGCGTCCATCTCAATGTCGCTGTCTTCATGTTCCTCGTCCGACGGGTACTCGTCTTTTAGAGCTGCTGCGCATGCCCCTGCCGCCGACATCGCGAGGTTCTCCTTGACGTTCTCCTGTCGCGCGAAGGCCACTAGAGCCGCAGGCGCCCGAAGTGGCGGCTGTTGCGGCTTGACAGGCGAAAGCGGTGACCGGTCACTGCTGGGCAAGCCAAGTAACCCCACAGCAAACTGACCACCCTTCTGCAGAGGGGTCTGCAGAACCCCCAATGGTTAGTCAGCTACCGAACCCCTTGCCTAACCCTTACC
>JWZX01003187.1:0-22111 GCA_001275005.1 Chrysochromulina tobinii | reverse complement strand
CCCGCCGCGCGCGCCACGCTCGCCGCGTCCGCCACGCTCGCCGCGCCCGCCGCGCCCGGTGCGGCCGACCGCGCCCCCCCCCTGCTCCTCCTCGTCTCCCCCCGCCATCGCGAAGCGGCGGCGTCCACCCGATTTCCGTTCGCCTGCCAGGATCGCCTCAGCCGAATCCTCAGGCTCGTCCAAATCGGATACGCCCGGTTCGTGCCCCGCAAACTTGGCGAAGCTGCCGGGGAGCTGTGCGCCGCGCCCAGCCGCGCGCAGCCGGATCCTGTCCTCGGCTTGCGCGCGCGGCTCCGCCAGCTCCGTTTCGATGGGCAGCAGCGAGCGGCGCATCGCCGCCCCGAGCTCAAGACCGCGGCCTCGGCCAGCGCCAGGGGGCGCCGACGGGGCCGGCCGGTTGCCGGTGGCAACAGAGTCACGCGGCGCACGCCGCCGTGCCTGTTCCCCTTCCGAAGGCTCCGCCAAGCTCTTGCCGCGGCCGCGACCGGGCAGCTCGTCGTCCGCAGAGGCGCGCCGCGGAGGCAGAGGAGGGGAGACGGTGCTCACGCGCAGCTTCGACCGCGAGGGCATCGCACCGCCCACCTCTTCCGGGTCGTCGAACCTTCCATCGTCCGCCTCGCGCAAGGAGCTTGGCAGCGTGAAGCGACCGGCCGCGGCTCTGCTGCCGCGCTCCTCTTTCTCCTGCACCGGCACATCCTTCGTGGCGCCGCGGCCGCGGCCACGGCCGCCAGAGGAGGACGAAGAGGAGGACAGGCACCGCACAGCGCTGCACGCGCAGCAGCCGCCGCAGCAGGTGCCGCAGCTCGAAGAGCGATGCGACGCGAGACGCGCACCCATTGTCAACATCGTACACCTCGACTTCGCGACCACGGAGCCTCAACACCCATTCCTTATCGCACATATAAATTGCATTTGTCATCGAGACTTCGAGACATCCGTAGACGGACGACGCACGACACGGACGGCGGCCCGACGATGACAGCAATCGGGCCTGCAAAAGCAACCACCATGAAAATCCCCATCGCGGAATCGAAGCGACGGGCGTCACAGAGGAGAGGACGCGCGCTTGTCGCCCCCGTGCGACGCGACCGTCTGAAGCATGGACGCGAGGACGACAACTATTTGCGCCGAATGCCACAGTGAGTTGAGCAGGAGTGGCTTCAGTGGCAGCCAATGGAAGAAGGGTCCTGGTGTCAGCCGCTGCACCGTGTGCATCGAAGAGCACGTCAAGGCCAGGGAAGAGTCGGAGATCAAGAAGCCGTCAATGGCTCGGGATGGAAATGGAGCCGTGCGGTATGAAAGCGGCACGAGAGTGAGAATATCTGGTCTGCAGCAGCGCACTACCCTCAATGGCATGGAGGGACTCGTGATGGAGTACATGGCTTCTACGGAACGCTATCACGTGAAGATCAAGGGCCTTCAGGATGGCATGAGCCTCAAGGCCGCAAACCTTACCAAGGTTGAAGAGGATGCGGAGAGCGCCGTCTTTGCTGATGGCGTGCCCTCGAGCGTGCCCCCTATCGGCACAAATGCGAAACCGAAACCGAACAACGTCCGGCGCCCGCGGAATTTGCCGCCGCTCTTTCCAGGTCGCCCCCCGTGGCTTGGCAACGTAGATGCCTCGCTTGCCACTCTCTCAGCTAGATCCGGCATGCCGCATGGAATCGTGAAGATGATGGCTGGGAGCTGTCTTCAGCAGCGTGAGCTCGATGAGCGGTTCCGGCACCTCGGACACGTGTACTCGGAGCTGGAGTCTCACGGCCTTGGTGGAGAGAAGCACCCACGCACGCTCAGGGAGCATGAGCCTCTCTTCCGTTCAGCAGGATATGATCTATCGCCGGCGGTTCATCGTACAGACCAGCGCAAATACATCCTTGTCGAGGCCTTCGAAGCCATGCGCAGATGCCCCGGCGATGGGCTCATTCGCGATGGCTCTTATCAGCCGCCAGTGCCTCCGCCTCCGCGTACGTGCGACCATTGCAATCGTATCTGCAAGGCCGAGTGCATCTGTGGCGAAGCTTACTGCGACAAGGATTGCCAGGCTGCAGACTGGGATAGCCATCAAGAGATCTGTGAGACCATCTGCGAGAACAGCTCGCTCGCTGTCATGCTCACAAAGGACTCGTGGAAGGGCCAAGAGCTTTTATGAACAGCAACTTAACAGCAACTTAACAGCAACTTAACAGCAACCAACTTAACAGCAACTTAACAGCAACTACTCTGGAATGCGCCGCCCCCACCAGTACCGTAGGCTGGCGGCAGGCGGGCAGGCTACTGTACGGCGTGACGAGGGTGCCAGCACCAAATAAGATTCCAAGTCCACGCTGCTCGCACGGCTGGCCGTACAGGTTCCGTTCGCGGTTGGGTTCGCGCATCGCCCGTGATCGATTGACGGTTCCAGGGCGGCACCGGTACGTGGTAGCGGCCGAGGTTAGCAGGTTCTTCGTCCGCTCATGACCCGTCATCGCGTCGGGTTGAACGGTTCCGAAAAAACCCTTCATACTCCTACCGCAAGCGCGGGCTCGGCTGGACGTCGCTCCCCTCCGGCTCGGCGAGTCGCCGGCGACTCGGCGTCTTATCGGCGTCCTCCTGTGTTCGGAACGAACACTACACCACCTCGTTCACTGGGATGGCTCGTGGCTCCGTGGCTGTCCGCTGGACGCTAGGGAGCCTGTGGACACTCTGTGGACACTCGGGAGACGCCGGGAACGCGCGCGCGACGCATCCCTTCTTCCTCCCACTTGACTCACTCAAAGTCCCTCTTTGACTCTGCTTCGTTGCCAGAACGGAGGTCGAGGTCGGAGCACAATCCATTGACAATGAACAAGGTAGACAGAGTTCGCACCGTCACACGTCAGCACGAGGTGGCCTCGCGATCGTAGCACAGGTTGGTGATCCAGTGCGTGTACTCGCCCACCTCGACGTTCAGCTCCTTGGCCACTACGTCGAGCAGCGTCGCGAAGAAGTGGATGTTCTTCACAAAGATGTTCGCATTCTGCATGCGCACGATGGCGGTGCACTTGAGCTTGCCATCCTCAAGGTAAAGGTGTAGCTCTCGGCAGCACTTGTTCATACCCTGATACTTCCAATCATTCGTCTCGCTGCCGCCCGTGCCTCCAGCCTCCTCGCCCGTGAATGGGAACGTGATGGTCGCGCGCTTGCTCAGCGGCTCGGATTTGAGGCAGTCGATCACGTTGGCAATCTTCTGGGTGATGCCCGCGCGGTAGTCACCTTGCTCGCCGCCTCGCTGCAAAAGCTGCCATCGGTCCGCCTCCTCCTGCGTATACTCCCACCCCATGTTCTTCTTCGTGTAGTACTCGAGAGCGCCGAGCGGGAAGAGCTCGGTCTCCACGGTGGATGCCTGAATCGAGATGTCCTCGATTACGCCCACAAAATTTCGCACGACAAACTCCTTGGAGGTTTCGTCTCGCGAGATCGCACGGATGTGGTCGTACAGCTCCTTCGCAGTCGCAAAGTGAGTGAAGCCGCCATTGAGGTTCTTCGACGGCGCGCAGACTGGAGGCGCCGGTGAGGCCACGGCCGCGGTGCTCAACGGTGCGAGTGTGTGCCGGACCATGAGTCCACCCGCGGCCGCAATTCCACCGGCGCGCACAAGCCGGAGTCGTGTGAACATTGCGAGTCCTGGCACTCTGTGCTCTGAGGGCGGCGGGAGGCTCTTGTGGGACGTGTGAACGTTCAAGGACTTCCCTCCAAGTACGATTGTACTTGAGATTGCGTGGTGCGTGTCTTGACTTGACTTGACTTGACTTGACTTGACTTGAATTATTCACAGGACGGCTCGCTCGTCCCAATGCTGGCTGCGCCGCTGACGCGCATCGCGATTCCGGCATCAATGACCCGGCGCGCATCCACCAAGGCTACGCCGGTCAAGAATGTAGCCCTCATCGGCCTCGGTGCGATGGGACTGCCCATGCTCGACAACTTCATTGCGGCGGGATACAAGATGCGCGTCTATGATGTGAATGCTTCCGCGATGAAGGAGGCGGCCGCCAAGGGCGCTGATGGCGCGGCCTCGCCTGCGGAAGCGGCTGCCGGCGCGGATGCCGTCGTGACCATGGTTCCTAACGACAGCGTCCTACGAAAGGTGACATGCGCACCCGAGACGGGCATTCTCCATGCCATGCGTCCGGGGAGCGTCCACGTGAGCTGTTCGACGGTTCACCCGGACACGTCGCGCGAGCTCGCACGGCTGCACGCGACGGCAGGCAGCGCTTTCGTTGGTGCGCCCATCTTTGCGCGCGCCGACGGCGTTGCGCGACGCCTCGCCTCATTTTGCGTCGGCGGAGAGGCTGGCGCGATTGCGATGGCACGGCCGCTGCTTGAGGCGAACGCCAATGGGATCTTCGAATTCGGCGACGATCCGGGCGCCGGAAACGTGGTCAAAATCTGCGGCAATTACATGATCGCTTCTACCATCCAAACGTGCGCCGAGGCGCTCAGCCTTGCAGAGAAGTCGGGCCTCGATCGGCAGGCAGTGATGCGCATGCTCAACACGACCATATTCGATTGCCTCATCTACCGCGGCTACGGCGACCGCGTGGCGCAGCGCTCGCACGTGCCTGGAGAGCCGCTCGTCGGCCCGGGCTTCCAGCTGGAGCTTGGGCTCAAGGACGTGACGCTCGCCTGTGACGTCGCGCGCCAGGTGCAGGCCCCCATGCCGTTCGCGACGCTGCTGCACGATCGCTTCCTCGCGGCCGCGGCCCGCGGGCGTGGCAAACTGGATTGGAGCGCAGTTGCGTTGAGTGCGTCGGAGGAGGCGGGCGTCGATGTGAGCCACCTCGTGCCGCCGCTGCCGGGCGCCGGTAAGAAGCCGTGACATGTGTGGCACGTGGCAGAACGCCTCTGACGAGTGACGTGAATGGAGCTGGCTGGGAGTGTGCGGCTTTGTCCTCTGTGAAGTGACAAGTGTACTCTCGAAAACCGGGCGGGGGTTCGAACTTCGATCACTTCATGTCTCATGTTACATGTAGTGCGCAGGGCCACAGCACAGGGGCCGATCGGATGTACGGAAAAGGCATCAACCAAACGACAACATCAACATGCCGCGGGGAGCCGCCACGCGCATCGCTCTCTTTACATTCATGGCACCGCCTTTCCCCTCGACATACGCTCATGGTCTTGTAACGTCTTGTGGTGCGACATCTGCATCGAGTACTTGTTGGCCAAGAACGGCTGCTGCGCCTGCTGTGCACGCCCGCTCTCAACCATCGTAGCATCAAGGTGGATGCCGTCCACTTGCAAGCCCGTTTTGAAGCGGTCCTGCTGCTCAGCGATCTTGGCCCGGGCCACCTCGGCCGCATCCGCCCCGCGCTGCAACGCCTGATCGGCTGCGCTCGATAGCCGAGACTCAGCCTTCATGATCGCAATGCCCATGTCGATTTCCGCAGCGGCCTTGCATTTCTCCTCAGATTGCTGAAGCAGCACCTCAATCTCTCCCGCATAGTTGCGTCGGCTCGGTGCCGAGTTGGCAGCCTTCCAAACGGCCGCCGACGACATGTGCGGCTCAAAAACACAGTTTGGAATATTTCACCGTTGCTGTGAATGTATGTCGGCGCACGTGACAATCACAAAGACCGCGAGCCTTGACTAAAATGGACTCGACTGGTCTCGCTTGTCCATTTAGCGCATTAACGTTCACACGATCCACGAACGGAGCACGTTCCACACGCAAGATGACTGCTCTTGCGGTCGGCTCCGTGGCTCCCGCGGAACCGTCTAACCTTACACAGTCTGATCGCTGCCCTGCATGGGAGGACGTCATGAACACCAACCCTTCGCGCCGTGTCGCGTTGTGGAAGGACGCGAGCTCACCAGCGTCTCTGCACAACCGGACCTGCTCCGAGGGTTGCCTAGTCCGCCGGTGCCAACATGGCGACGCCGTGACGCCGTGTTGTGTGAAGCGATTGCAGGCCGAGTGGCCGGTCGATTGTCAAGAGCTACCATATGGCTGCGCGTTCAATAGGGAGTCGGAGCAATGGCTGAGACGGTCAGTAATTGTCGACCAGCACGCTTTGCCGCAGTTTGAGCCATCCGAATCGTGCCCTTCGATTCGAGACGTCCTCAATACCGCCAGCGTAGACCGATGGCACGCCTGGAAAGATTGCACCGAAGGCTGCTGGGACGAGCAGCAAGACGAAAGAGGCAAGGATGAGGAGCACGGGATGGCGTGCGGTGCGGGCTGCATCTTGATCGGCTGCAAGCTCCGCAGTGGCGCTCCTTGCTGCCTCAAGCGCGCGGCCGCGATTTGGGACGTGCCGTGCGAGCTGCTCCCATTTGGCTGTGCTACGGGTAGCGGGCAGTGGTCCGTCGAGCTCGCCGAGCACGCTATCCTTGGGACCAAGCATGCATCCTTCCTCGACGCACCATTCCTCGACGCGAATGGCGCTAGCGTCGGGGCCAGCATCACGTCCGACGCCAGGGTCGTCGACCTTGAGGCGGTGCCGCGGCTTGAGTCCTCAGATCAGTGTCCCTCATTCGAAGACGTGCTCAACACAGGGCGCAAGAAGCGTTGGGAACTTTGGGACGATGTGCGCTCCGACGGACTCGACCGGTGCGCCGACCGTTGCTACCAGCCCCACGGCTGCGCCTCTGGCGCTCACGCTCCGTGTTGCGTGGTCCGGCGACGCGCCGTCTGGCCGGAACCGTTGGCACACGAGATGCATAAGTGCAGCGGGCTGCCCTATGGCTGCTCTGGACGTCTCGCACGGCACGGCCTCTTTTACGTCGACTGGAACAGCTTCACGCACGCCGTGTTCGTCTCTGGTTGGGCTGCATGCATCGCTCGTTGGTTCTGCGCGGCGGCTGCGTTCGTCGCGGGGCTACTCCTGCTGACGACCGTGTGGCTGGCCAGCCAGCGACGGCTGCGGCGGCGCCTCCCAGTGGCCACCCTCGCGTCCCTGATCGTGTGCATGGCGACGCTGGCGGCTGAGCGCGCGGCCGCATCCGTTTCGGCGATCACGGACCGCGCTGTCGAGCGGGTGCTCGCCGAGCTCGGTGAGCCCCCCTACCTGCTCGACTCCCTCTGAGTATGCGCGAGCGAGCAGGAACTACCGACGCCAAAGAGGCCTTGAGTCTTTGTGTGTGTGTTGCCGAAACGATCGTGCCGGCTGCCGGTGCCGCGTACTCGTCACGTCAGCCGCACAGGCCACAGCGGGGAGCGGCGGCCCGGTGGTGTATTCGATACGATAGCGCTTAGCGGCGAGTTTTAGAGACAGATCGTTCTATAATAGGCCAGACAGCTTTACGCAGTTTTCCGTAAAGTGCGCACTTAAGTATCGCAGCCCTACGCTAGACTGAAGTACTCCCTACTCGACTCCTATTTTCGTTAGCTAGGAAGCTAGCCCCGCCACGCAAGTGTCGGTAGGCGCAAGCGGCAAAGGCCAGTGTAGCGCTTCTCTGTTCTCACAGTGCACCGTACACAGAGAAGCGAGGGGAGATCAAGGCCCACCCAATCGCGCCCGCCTCGGCTCCCTGCCGCCCACGCCGTTCGAGCGAGCTGCTGCTGGTATGACCAGGCTCGCGATCTCCGCCGGGAGCAGCGCGGCACAGTGCACCTTGGCTCGTCGGCGCCGGGCGCGCCAGCACAGCTCGTGGAGGGTCATATTGTACGCAAAGCCGCCGCCGCGCCAGAGGAAGAGGTGGCGATGGCGCCAGAGCGAGGCCTGCAGCGCGGCGCGCTGCTCCAGGGAGACAGCTTCCAGCACGGCGGGGAGCGTCCGCAGCGCCGTCTTGGGCAGGCCGCGCAGCGCGAAGCTCCCATAGTCGATTGCATCCTCGAACCACGCGGCCACCTGGCTGCTGAAGAGCACAGGGATGCAGCCGGCCTCGATCGCCCAGAGCAACCGCACGCCCCAACCCACCCCGAGCGGCGCGAGGCAGTAGCGCGTACTCGCGTAGTCCTCGGCGTATGTGGGCGAGCGGTCCACCACCTTGAACCCCGGCGTCAGCCGCTGGTACTTCCACAGCAGCTGCCGCACGCCTTCAGAGTAAGCCTCGCGCTCGAGTTGCTCGTCGGGCGTTTGGTCGACCAGATGCTTTTCCTGCCACCAGAGGAGGATTTGCACGTCGAGCGATCAGAGGCAAGTCTTGGCACTTGGAGCCACTCACGGACATCCTGATACACTCAGATGCGATCGGAAGGTCCCCGGAAGGTCCTCGAAAGGTCCTCGGAAGTCATCAGCGGACATCAGAGGCATTCACCGGCACGTTGCCGGCGAAGAAGAAGGTGCCCGGGCGCTGCTCGAGCGGCGCGAGGCCGCGCGCGAGGTACGCCGGCTGCGCGACCGTTGGCACGTCCGGTGGGATCGCGACATCCTTGCCGGGCCGCCCACACGAGTCGCGCGAAGTCGCGTACGCTTCGGTCACGTTGAGCTTCAGATAATGAGCGGCGATGATGGAGCCGCGGAGCGACGGCAGTCGATTGAGGTCACAGCCGCCGCCGTCGCCGCTCGTGATCCACACGTGGTCGCGCTCGCGCCATGCCGCCGGGAAGCGGCGCGCCACCTGCGCCGCCGCGTGCTCATAGTACTCAAGTAGTCCGTCCATATTCGTGCCGAAGGCGGGAACGAGGGCCAGATCGGCGAGGGAGGCTGATGCGGCGAGCGACGGCGCGTCGGCGAGCAGCGTGGCCAAGAAGAGGTGGTACGTGTTAAAGATCGGGTCGGGATCCGAGCCCATCTGGTGCCGACGTAGCACCACCGCATCCAAATCGTACACGTGCACACTAAAGTGCGACGAGGCCGCTGCCGTGCGGCCTCGCCCGCCGCCGCCGCCGCCGCCGCCGCCACCACCGCCGCCACCGCCACCGCCGCCGCCTATCATCTTGGCTGCCGCCGCTCCGTCATACGCGCACGCGGGTCCAAAAAACGGCGGCGTGCACGAGCAGAAGCCGTCGAGGCACACGCCACGCGACGAGCAGTTGTTGTAGCACAGTGTCGGCAAGTGGCGCTCACACGCGCGACCCTCGTAGAAGCCGTCGCACTTGCAAAACGCACGCTCGAGCAGTTGCGGCCGGCGCGTGAGCCACGCGCGTTCTGCAATGCAGGCCCCTCGTTCGGAACATCGTCGGGGGCAGTGACGGTGCGCCACGTGCACGAGCGCTGTCTCCTTGAACTCGACACCGAGGGCTCTGTCCGCAGGCAACGGCTTCAGCCGACGCAAGCTTCTGCGGTCGAGCTGATAAAACGTTGCGCGTACGCTGTTGATAGACGGCACGTCAGAGAGCGGTTCGGACTCGCCGGTGCGCTCGAAGCACACCGGGAAGATGTGCACAGCAAACGCGCCGCTGGCCAGGCACTGACGCACGCATTCGCAATGCTGAGGCCGGCGGACTGCGCAGGAGACGGCTGTGGAAGCAGGGCGTACGCGGCACGCAGGAAGCGCAAACGCCTCGCAGTACGTGCCGTTTCTGCCAATGGGGCACGTGCAGCGCTGATGGAATGGGTTGAAGTTACCGCCTCCACTGCAAATCGCTCGTGACATCTCAAGAGAATCAAGTCAAGGCAAGTCAAGTCAATTCCTTATTTGGTGTTTCAGAACGCCGAACCGGCGAGCTACCAAATGCGTCTCCGCCCAATCTCACAAGTTCCGCGGAACTGGACCATTTCTTTTCACGCACTCTTCCGGAAGCGCCGCTTCACAGTCAATGTTTTTTCGACTCACAACTGTGGCCCAAGTCGCCTTGCGTGCTTGCGAAGACAGCGAAGTGATCTTGCCTACAGCATCGACATGTCGCACGCCTTCGCCGCCGATGATGGGGATCTCGACGCTGCCCCGTACACGGAGACCCAGTTCCAAGCCTCATACTCCTACTCGAGTGCGAATTCGTCCACCATGCCCATCATGATGGGGTTCGTCTTCCTGGGCTATTTTGCCCTCCTCACTGTCTACCTGTCCTTCTGCTGCGTGGGCCGCCAGGTCTACAGCTTCCAAGCGCTCACCAACGTCGAGCAGCAGACGATTGCTGGCGGCAAGCCCCAGTTGCCTGGTCCAGTTGCACATCTCGACGAGATATGGCGCAAGCAGTTCATCGTCAAGGTGTACGGCATCCTGTGCATTCAGCTGGCAGTGACCGTCGCCATCTGCTTCGGCATGATGCAGTAGGCTCAGCCCCTCCCCCATTCCTCAGCCTCCGATCCCCTCTACCGCATGCACGAGTGCCACGCCCCGCTCGCTACGAGCACGCACTCTTCCGAATTCCTGCGGTTCTCACCGTCGTCTTCCGGTGTTCTCCTTCTGCCCTGCCAGATTTGGCGGTTACAAGCTGATGGTCTGGACGTATACCGATGGCGCGTGGACCCGCCTTGCATCCTTCGTCGGCACCCTCTTCTTTCTCATCTCGCTCATGTGCTACAAGAACCGGCACCCGCTCAACCTCATCCTGCTCGGCCTCTTCACCTTGAGCATGTCGTACCTCATCGGCGTGTCGTGTACCGCGTACGCGGCGCTCGGCTACTCAGTGGTGGTGGTCGAGGCGCTTGCGATCACGTCGCTCCTCTTCGTCGGCCTCACCATGTTCGTCATGTACTCGAAGATGGACTTCTCGTTCCTCGGCATGGTGCTGCCCGTGCTCTTCTTGAGCCTGCTCATCTTTGGGCTGTTCACCATGCTCGCCTTCGACTCGTTCGCGATGCGCCAGGCGTACGCGCTTGGTGGCTGCCTGCTCTTCGTGCTTTACATCCTCTTCGACACTTCGATGATCATTCAGCACCTCGAGTACGACGACTACGTGCTCGGCGCGGTCGAACTGTACCTCGACTTCATTAACCTCTTCATGTTCGTCTTGCAGTGCCTTATGACCGGTCGGCGCGATTGAGCAGACTACCCGTGGGCGCGGCCACCTTGCAGCTCAGACAGATCATGCGCGGCGCTTCTTCGGGGACGCGCGGTGGAGGACACTGTGAGAGAGGTGTGAGGGCACCGAGACGTGCGGTGTGAGGACACCGAGAGTGAGGTGTTTAGGAACACCGAGTAGTGAGGTGTGCAGGTGTGAGGACACCGAGAGGGCCTCGCCCGGCGGCGCGGCTCGCCCCATCTCCCCGCCGGGGCGCCGGCCACCCGAGCCGGGTATGCGGGACAATCCCGCGCGTCGCGCGTCGCGGTCCACTAACGTAATCGTCAGACGTCACCGTTGCTAGAAGAAGCGTTGTTTGCTTGTTAGCCCGGGGTAGGATCATGGTATTGGTAATTGGTATTGCGAATTGGTAATCGGGTTCATTCCCGCGACGCCCGCGGCGCGCGCGACGACGGCGTCCGCGGGGACGGGTGCTCTCTACATTAAATTTCACAGCCCTGGTCGTCGGGGCGTGCGGACAGGTTCTGACGTGAGCCCGCGAACCGCCAGCGAACCACCGTGCCGGTGAGGCCTCCCACCGCACAGAGGACTTGAAACACAGAGGTGATGTGCGTCGCTGCGTCCCGGTCCCTTGCTGTGCTAATAGCCGAGCACACGTGCAATGAAGGCTTCTTGTTGAGACTCAAGTGCGTCCTTTGCATCCGCGACGGGCTGCGCCTCTTCCTGAGCCGGCGCCTCGCTTGAGGGCGGCTCGTTTGCGACCTCGCCTTCCAGTTGAGTGTGCTGTCCTGCTGGAAGTATGCAGCGGCTGATGAGAGCGTCTTGGCTCTGCTGAAGTGCATGGTCGTCCAAGCGATGCCGCAGGGCCCTGATCTTCGCGTGCGCCGCCTTGAGCTCGGCTTCTTGCTTCTGCAGCTGAGCCGCCTGCTTCGAAAGCTGCGCTTGGTTTCGTGCCTCCAGGCTCTCAACGGCAGAGGCTGCAGCCGCTGAGGCGGTGGCAGTGGCTTCGTTGCGCTTGCGCATTTCCCAAGCATGCGCCTTAGCCTGCCGTTCAAGCTTCAATCGCAGATCCTCATTCTCGGCCCGCATCGCCGCCGATTCGCGATGTGCGGCTGCAAGCTGTGCGATCAGCTGCCGCTCTCTTTCCCTGCGAGTTGCCAGGTCGCGACGCAGCGAGTCCAGCGAGGACGCGTCGTTGCTGGCGAGATCGCTGCGCAGGGAGCGCAGGTATTCGCATTGCGCGGCGAGGATGCTGGACACGTCGTTTCTGGCGAGATCGCCGCTTATGGCTGCGTGACCCGCCGATGAAGCTACTGCAGTGCCCATGACTTCTTGTTCTTCGGCGCGGGAAAATTGATTCATTCACACCATCACATAGACTTTCACACCTCGTTAACGACACACCAACACGTAGCGCGCGCGGCGCGGCGTCCTCCTTGCGCTTGACCACGCTTGTATGTTTTTCGCGTAGGTTGTCGAGGGTCCGGCGTCAATGGTCGGCGCGGGGTGAGACGGCGGCGTGTACGAGTACGTTTAACGTTACGTGTTAGGAAGTTTTGTATTTTCCAGGAGACGACGCCTCTATTTCTATAGCTTAAAGGATTAAAACTCTTCAAACGATCCCACCTCACGTCACATGTCCTAAATCGGTCTGAGCGGGCACCTCCGGATCCGATCTACTCGTGGCCGGCGGCAGCAACGAGGCATGCGGCGGCGAGCGCGGCGGTGGCGAGAGCGGCAGTAGCGAGCGCGGCCCGCGTCCGGGGCACAGCAGCTGCCTGCGCCAACCCTGCACACAACCTCTTCTCGAACGAGTCCCGACGGTCACACTCGAGAAGCAGGGCCCAAGCTCGAGCGACACTCATCTCCTTGCCCTGGGTCATCGCCTCCAGCACCGTGTCGCAGCCGTCTGGTTGGCCAAAGGTCGAGAAGCGCAGCCGGACGCCGGCGAGCCGAGCGGCGAGCACCTGCTGAGTGAACTTGTGCGCGGGAAAGCCGCCAAAGACGCCGCAGCCCCAGCGCCCCGTTGAAACAATGGGCTTTCCGACAGAGCGAACCGAGCCAGGAGCCGCAACGGTGGTAGCCCGGGCGGCGAGCGCAGCGAACGAGGTGTACGCCTTGCGCAGGTCACGCATCTGGTTGGCCTTATGGAAGTGTCCTTGTGTACACGCGTCGATCGTCAGGATGTCATGGATGCACCGCCCGTCGCCGCTGCCCGACCCGCGGCTCGCTGGGATCGGCCCTGTGCACTCGAATGTCCCTAGGTACCCTTTGTAGATTACGTACCGGCGGCAGCCTGCAGCGTAAATGACGCACGCACGGGAGGCAAACGGCGGGTCATTGCACACATGCCGCCTCCTGGGCACTGAGCAACTGCGTGCTCTTACCGTAGACATTGATGACCTCGTCATCGGACATGCGACCCAAGAAGATCAGGCCGACGTTGAACTCTGGGCAGCAGACCTGCAGAATCTCCTCCTGCGTCGCGCTTGAAATGAAGCACCCGTAGCCAAAGTCAGCGTTGGCGAAGTTGACGAAGCCTCGGCAGTTGGGCTCATCTACCCATGCTGCCTCCATGCTGCCTGCATGCAGCCGAATGTCGTCCTGGCCGACGCCATCGCTCGGGAGCAGCGGCACTTCCGTAGCGCCCTCGAGCATGGACGACATCTCCTCCATGGATGGGCATTCCACGCGCTCAAAGGTGACGGTGCGCTCGTCGTCGGCCGTGCCCTCGATTGAGAGCTGCTGGCTGAAGTAGAGAAGCAGCGCTGCAGTCTTATGTGCGGCAACGCTGCTTCGGACCCTGTGGACGTCCAACAATTGGCGCGAAAAATCGAGGCCGCCTTTGTGGCGCTTTGAGCCACTCATCGCATCAACAACGTTGCCGAGCATGGCATTTGCAAGGATGCCGCGGCATTGGGCCGCGGAAAGATCTCGAGATGAGCCGAGTGGAAGCGGCTCGAGTGAAGGAGGAGAGCTCAAGAGCTCGAGTGCCCATCTCTTTATAGCCGCAAAGAGCGTACGTTCATCAGCGCACGTTTCCATGCAACGCAAGGACCAGACAGCGTTGTACGCTGCAGCGATCTCCTCGACTGGCTGCGTGCCGCTCACGCTGGTGCATTCTGAAAACTGCTTGGCAGGGGCCAAGTCCGAGGCGAGCGCAGCGTGCGCCCGATGAAAGAGCGACGTGGGTGCTGCGGTCGAGCCCATGGTCGGAGACTGGTGACGACGAGGGATCCGAAGAGACCCCTCCTGAAACCCAAAAGGGGCTCGTGAGGCGACCTCTGTGAAACCCACGAGAGATCTCTCAGCGCATTCCACAGAAAAAAAGTCAGCAATTTTTTGAGGACTGTATCCTGAAGCGCTTGATTTGACTTTGAGAACAGGAAGACACTCACTTCTGTATACATGTACCCGGTACCAGTTGTATCTCGAACGCGGAGCTCCGCGTTTGTCGGGCGTCCACAACCACAGGACTTTGACGCGCGGCAAACATGGGCCTCGCAATCTTGCATGCGATCCTCGCGTTCAGCGCTCAACGCGCGCAACGGCTGCCCCGAACACAGCTGCGTGCCAGAGCTGTCTCTCTAGCAGCAAACCCAACGATCTATGTGGGGGCCACATTGCCCTCGGCTGAGGTGCAGACGACAGCAGGAGCGGCAGACATCCGTAATGTGCTGGGCAAGGGCCGATCCATTCTGGTCGGCATGCCCGGCGCCTTCACGCCAACATGCACCAATGACCACCTTCCTGGTCTCATTCGGAGTGCACCAGCCCTTGCCGACCTTAACATCAAGAAGATCGTGGTCGTGACTGCCAACGACAACTATGTGAACACCGCATGGTCTCAGAGCGTCTGCTCGTGCTTGAAGCTCGACCAGGACAACCTGCCGGTCGAGTTTGCGGCTGATCCCGTCGGCGAGCTTCTCGAGGCTTTAGGGACTATTGCCTTCCTCGGCAAGGGGTTGGGCGTGCGCTCGAAGCGTTTTGCGCTCATTGCCGAAGACGGCGTGGTAAAGCATGTGGTGATCGAAGAGGACCCAGACCAACTGACGGTGACTTCTGCCGAGGCGCTGCTGTCCGTGGCAGGGGTCCTCGAGCGCAAGGCCCGCTCGGCCGCGGCTGAGATGGCGGTCGCAGCCGAGATCTACAAGATGAAGCCGCTCGAGGCGCTCGCTTTCCTGAAGGCGCAGAGCGCCACGCTGCTAGCCGCCGGCATGGACGCAGACGAGCTCAATGAGGCGATTGACATCGTGGCGGGTGCCTCTGGCTTTGCCTCTGCGGCGCAGGTCGGCACCACCGAGGGTGGCGCTGCCGCCGAGCCGAGCAGCGCGGCGACGATCGGCGCGGCGTTGGCGGCGTTGGCGATCGGTGCGGGCGCATACTATGTGTACGGGGCGCAGGGTGGCGACCTCTCGAAGCTGGGCTTTGATGTCTCGACGACTCTGTCGACCGTGGTCATACCGCTCCCTATCTCGTAAAAACAAGACTAGAGTGCGGTATAGGAGAATACACGTTACCTACGCGCTCTGCCGTTCCGAGTTCGTGGAATCGTGCCCTGCGCGCCTGGCCCTGCGTTGGCCGTAGTGCTGTATGCGGTATCCGCGATATATCCGCGATCGGTACACGACGGGCAGCCGACACCCCGACAAACCCCGACAGCGTACCGTACCGAATACCTTCGCGCGTACCTCGCGGCGTGTGCGGGTGGCGTGCCCCCCTCAGAGTTGTGTGTATTCAACTATTCATACCGGTACCGGTAAGAATGAAACAGCTGTGGGCTGTGGTCCGCCGCTCGCCCGCTCCTTGCAGTCCCTGCACTGCTCCTGGCTGTGCTCGAGTATGGCGTGGTTCGGCTCCCCAAGAGGGCCTCCGAACGCGGCTTCCTCGTTCACTCATCTCATAAGCAGCTCGCTGGAGCGGCGGTTTCCGAAGAAATTCGCCAGCGCAGGGCATACGAGCGGCTTGACGATCGGCACCTTGCGCGAAGCCGAGCGCGGCGGCACAGCCGTTGTGGTCATTTGCGTAGACCTAACGGAGCAAGTGCTCGCGGAGGCCATCTCGCTACACGCGAATGTCATCATCGCGTGTTCGCTGTTCCCGAGCGAGCCGTTGCGCTCTTTGCGCGTCGACGAACCCGTCGGCCGCATCGTGCTTCGATGTGCGCAGCAGAGCATCGCAGCACACTGCCTGAGCTCAGCGTGCGCCAACGCACCGGGTGGCGTGGCCGACTGGCTGGCTAAATCGATCGCAAGCGGAGCGACACGGCCAATCGTGCCGCACGCCGAATGCGCCGAGGCGGGCGAGGGGCGGCTGCTCGAGTGCAACGAGGCGATCTCGCTCTCTGCCATCATAGCGCGTCTGAAGGACATTCTCGGTGTGCGCCACCTGCGAATATCGCTCGGCGCGGTCGTGGACGAGCTAAACATCGCCAAGGCGAGCGACTCGTGCTTCATCAAGTCGATCGCCGTGCACATCGGTGAGGGCGGCGAGCTGCTGCACCACCTCATGCGACAGCCCGGTGCAGCCTTCTCTGGAGTCTTCCTCAGCGGAGAGATGCCGCACGCGGATCTGCTTGCCGCGAGCGCCAAGGGCATCATCGTGGTGCTCGCGGGGCAGTCGACTGTCGAGCGCGCGTTCCTGCGCCAGCTTCGGCAGGACCTGCAAGCGGAGTTCACCGACGCCGACTGGAATGTCAAGATCAAGTGCTCGGAGACAGACTGCCACACGCTGACAGTCGTCTGAATAAAAAGCTCGAAATGTTGGCTGAATACGCGGTAGACGTCGAGTGACGTCGTACTGCGACGATGATCGATTGAGGCTGAGCGGCGGCAGAGGCGGTCTCATGCCATCCTGTCCGGTCCGGTCTCCGGTGCGGCTTGCCCCCGGCCCCGCCGACCCCCGCGCTCGCAGTCTCGCCGTCGCGGTCCACGATAACGGTTACTGCAATTCCCAGCGAGGTTTGCATGGAAGCATTAGAATCGTGAAATTATTACGTATAGATCGCGTGTGTAATCGAATTAGCGGTAGCATGTAGCGTCCGTACGAGAGTCGACACTGCCGACGAGTGCCTATAGCGTTAACGTCGGGGCCCGCGCGGGAACGCAGGAAAGACCGCTCGTGCCTCGTGACCGCATTAGCAGGGGGCTGAACGCGCCAGAAAGACACCCGACCGCTCGGACACGCAAGAGGCTTAACAAGAGGCTTCCGCACATGCAATCACGCAAAGTCGTTTACATCGACTTCGATTCCGATATGCAGAGCTCTGCATATCGTTCCATGCTGCCTGTTGGCGTGTGTTACTTACTTACTTACGTTCCATCCTTCTGAATTCTTCTGAATTGTCTGTCCCACACCGTAGCGCGGCCGCACCTAGTTATGGCGTCGTCGGCTGGTCGTAGGCCGCCACGCGCCCGAGTTATTTAGCATACCCTCGGATGGGTATGAACTGCACCCTGGGTATGAACTGCACCGGTCATTGGGGCTGGATGGGCTGGAAGCGCATCATCGCGAACGAGTTGCGCAGATTCTCTACGTAGACGTCCTTGGCCATGGTGGTGAGCATCACGACGCCGAAGCCGGCGCCGACGAAGAAGTTGCCCTCATAGTCGAGGTCACCTTCCCTGATCAGCATCGCGAGAGGATGCTTCTCACCGTATAGTCCGTGGTTGTCGATCGTGTTCATGCTCTGATGCTGCTTGAAGGCCTCGGTACCTTTCGTGAACTTGTCGAGCTCGTTGACGATGCGCTGGTCGAATAGGGTGCCCCAATGGAAGACCTCATCGTCTGAATAGTGCGTGAAGTCGACGGCCTTGTCGCGCAGGCGCACGTACAGCGTTTGTCCGAGCCGCATAGCTTCAACCACCTGCCTCCTTGTTTCCTTGATGATGAGGGCGCGCGTGCGCGTACCGAGCTTCTCGTCCATGAACATGGCCGTCGCCTCGACGAGTTGCGCGATGGGCGTGGGCGGCGGCTCGAGCGGCTCCGACGGTATTGACAACACGCCCTCCACCACAATACCAGGCGCAGGCGCTGGTGTCTTGACCTCACATAGCTCGAGCCACAACTTGTCCACCCGCGCACCGGAGGTATTGTCGATGAGCAACGGCGTGAGCCCAATACGGCGCGCGTGCGCGATTGCGGCGAGCATGCCCGTCACGCCGTCCGCGTCCCACGGACCCGACTTGTTGCGCATGGACACCTGCCACACGCCGCGCGGCGTCCCGTTCGTGAGAGTCTCCATCCGGTCCCAAAACTGCTTCCGACGCGTCTCAATGGGCACCTCCATCGCATCGAGCTCGTCTAGGATGGACTTGGCTTTCTTCATATCGGCCCGCACGTCCACAAAGCTGGAGCCGCCGGCACCACTGGAGCCCGCCGCACTGGTGGCAGCGCCGGGCAGAGTGAGGGTCACCGGGTCCTGCTTGGGCTTTTCATATTTCTTGAATGTCCACTCCCGCTGCGGCGGCCATCGCAGCGGCGAGAGTGGCACAAAGGACAGCGGGGAGCGTGGCATGAAGGACAACTTGCCTTTCGACGAAGTGCCGCTAGGCGCCTTCGTTTTGGATTTCGGATGTGCACTTTTCGCTCGCAGAATTTTCTTCTTCAACGGCGATTGCGGCCCATGGTAAGCCTCAACATTGGCCTCCATATCGTTGAGCGCCGCGAGAAATTCTGCCTTGCTGATCAGACCATCGTGGTCACCGTCGTATTTGGCGAGGACCTCCGCAATCGTCTCCAGCGTCCAGTAGGCTTTGAGCTCCTGCCCGTGTCGCTGGACCTCGTCGTAGATATTCACGATAGAAATCTTCTTGTTCTTGTCGCCACCATCGGCGCCGCCAAATAGCTTGTCCGCCTCTGCTGTGTTCGTGCGCAACCTTGCGCCGATTGTTGCCAGGCCACCGCCAGGTTTTGCGGTTGACGCGCCACCGCCCATCACCCGGAACCGATTGTTGCCAGGCCACCGCCCATCACCCGGAACCGATGAACATTGTTACCGTATACCGGTCAACTCCTGTGCGTGCGAAAGTTGTATAATCCCACTAAAGGGTTTCGTCGCGCTTTCGCGCGCCGCTCTGCTGCTGTGTCACATTCGGGACACAGGGGTGGTACGGTACGTACTGGATCGGTCATTAAGATGCCCGTCGGGTTAGCACTTCCTTTCGGGAGTGCGGACCATTGGGTAGGTGAGGTCCCGTGTCCGGGACCGGGAGCATAACGCTATTAGCGCTAGTCCCTTCTCCAACGTTCCTCATCTGCGCTCCTTATTGCTTCCAATGGTCCTAAACAGCCAGAACCATATATGGTTATAGATGCGTTCACATACTCGACCAAACCATTAAAGGTACGGGCGGGTTGCGATCGGCCTCACCGATGACGTCATGATGACGTCATCACCTCTCTCCCGCTCTCACGGGTGATTGCATGCGTCCCTTCCGATTAAGGGAAAGGAGGTCTCTTCTCGCGCTGGCGCCGCTCTGCGCTCCTCGCTCGTCGCGCTTGCGTCGTCCTACTTCGCTCACTCCGTAAGGAGCAAGAGTGTGGCGACCTGCGCAGGCGCCGCCGTCACCCAGAGCGCGTCCGGCGCCCGGACGGCGGTGACGGCAGCCCTCGGCGGCGCTGCCAGAGCCCCTGCGGCTCCGTGGCATAGGCTCTGCACCCATACCGCCAGCGCGCGCCAGCCGCCCTCGCGTGGGATCGCGCTTGTGCCGATGGCAGCAAGATATGCTCTTGCCAGCCCGGTTACCATGCATACATTGGTGGCGTGGCTGGCCGCCAGGCCCTTGTGCGCATAGCCGCGGGCCGTCTGTAGCCCGCTCGGTGTTGTGATCGTCGAGCTCACTAACTCGGCCTGCTGACGCGCCGCGTCCAGCGAGAGGCGTTCCATCGTGCTCCCGGCGTGTGCGCCGGGCTCGACGAGGTACGCGTCGTGTACTCCGGCTGCTGCGAAGGCCGTGATCATCACACTCTTCAGAGAGTGCATCGTGATCGCCTCGGCCGCCTCCCGCGTCACGAGATGCGGCGTGACTGCTACCCATGGAGAGTCATGGGCGGGCCGGAGCCCGGGGCGTCCAGGCTGGACGCGTACGTCCGCCCTGCTCAGCGCACGCAGCGTCGCCACCCACTCGTGGCCCGTGGGCGGGCGGTCGAGCCATCGGGTGGCCCTGTACGGGTCGCCCTCGGCGCCGTCGTGGGCGCGCAGCAGGCTCGCTACGCGATTGCCGTAGCCGTCGCGATCGAGCACGGCTTTGGCAGTGTGCCACCACTCGCTCGTGCCCGAGAAGCCCTTTGTGTGGCATAGGAGGGGCCTCCCCGCCTGTCCCCACTGGTGCTTCTTTAGATCGACGCCGGCCCTGCCGACGCCCATGCCGTTTGCGGCATCCTCGAGCCCCCCCGAGCGTTCCGCAAGCGCGGTGCGTACGCATACCTGTATCAGGAGGGCGGCCATAGCGTGAGATCCGCGAACGATCTCGCCCCCCATCGGGAGGGCGGAGATTTTGTGGCTAAAGTCCGCAGCGCCGAGTTCGAAATGTATTGCATGCGCCAGTTCGGGCGTGTGGGCCTGTCGGCCCTCGCGCTTTTGCGGTGCGACGGCCAGTGGGTCGAGCACCGACGCGTCCGCGCTGATGTGCAGGCCGAGCAGGCGCTGCATCGCGCGCAGGCACCCAAGCCGGGCCGGCGCGGCCGTGAGGCCGCCCGCCGTATCCTCGATGGGTGTTCCCTTCGCCGCCGCTTTGGCCGCGGCGAGCGCCACCGCATCCTCTTCCCATCCTTCCAGCCACTCTTGAAGGACGGACGCCCCGACCGGCTGGTCGAGGGCTCTGTCTCCGCGGCCGTACTCGGCCCGTAGGAAGTAGGTAAGGTGAACGTAAGTGCATCGCCATTTGGCGAGCGTGTTGGCTCCCTCCATGTTTGCGATCGCATTGAGCTGCTTGCCAGCCAGCTTGCCGGCAGGCCAGGCCGCGAGGCTGGCCGCCGTCTCGCCGAGCACGTGTTGCCACACGTATTCGGGCAGCATAGGAACGATGCGCTCCGCCTCCGCGAGGCGCAGGTCGCCTTCCCTTGCTCCGCCCGGGCCTGTCAAGGTCCGCACCCGCAGGACGAACCCGTCGGGCGGCTTGATCGGGTCGCAGAGCAGAAGGAGTTTTGGGCCGGTCGAGTGGCCAGCGGGCCGCCTCGCCGGAGCGGTGGGCGGAATGTGCCGCCGTGCGTGTTCGCGCCACGGAACGTACGCAGGCTTGGCGATCGCGCTCGACAAGCGAGGGGGCATCATGGGTGCCGCCCCGCCCGTCTCCTTGCCGCGCGACGCCGCTTTGTGTGCCGCGGTTAGCGCGCGTCGCAGCGCGTCGTCCACGTTGTGGGCCGTCGCAATAGGGGTCGCTTGCGGCTGTGTGGCGCAGCCGGCCATCGCGTTGGCGGTGGCGATCCGCCCAGCAGGCTGGGTCTGGATCTGCGCGCGGAGGCCCGGTTTGCCTCCGAGCTCGAGGTGCAACGCCTCCGTCGAGCTGTGTGCTCGGGCCAGTGCCCGTAGGAGTCTGCCCCTGTCTTCGTTTGCGTTCTCTCTGTCATCAAGCGTCACGAGAGCGATCGTTGCGTGATCGTGGTTGATCCGCATCGCCACGTGACGCTTGAAAATCTCCTGAGGGAAGGAGGTTGCTCCAGATGCTATTGAGGTTCGTCAATAGAAGGTTCTGTAGGGAGGCGCTCGGTACTAGCGCCACTCTGTACACTGTGTGTTCACACTGTGACATCGCCGGTATAACGAGGGGGATAGGGTTATCCACTTCGCCCTTCAGGCGTTGCAGCTTCACGCCACACCCGCCAATCCGTCTCCGCACACAACGGACAACCTAACGAAAGTGCTCCGGACGTGACTTGATGACTCGACTTTCGCGGAGAGCGCGCGCGTTGTGTGTTTCACAGCAGCAGCAGCAGCAAACACCGCGCTCGGAAGTTTTACTGATGGCGAGCATGTCTTCTGCGTCCAACCACAAACAGGGGGCCTGCATGACTGACTCATCGGTGCTGGACGTCGGCACCCAGTGCTTCTATCGCAAGCGCGACGGCACCGTGGCTACGGTGGTGGTCTTGAAGGTGCACCACGACGAACAGCCGCCGTACTACACGATCGGCATCGATGCGACCGAGCGTGAGAAGCAAACCGAGCGTGAAAAGCTGAGGCCGTGCTCCCAGGGCCCTTGGCCGGTGGCGCAAGTGACACCCGAAGTGACACGCCAGCTCAGCGTGAAGTCTGTCGCAGCGCTGGACAAGCTCGCGAGACGCTCTCCCGATGCGCAC
>JWZX01003186.1:0-47540 GCA_001275005.1 Chrysochromulina tobinii | reverse complement strand
GCCGCCGCTCGCGCCGGCGCCGGCGCCGCCGCCACCGCCGCCGCCGCCGCCGCCGCCGCCGAGTACGCCCTGGTAGTGCACCTCCTGCTGCAACACGCGGTACGTGGTGAGCACCACACGAGCCCGATCGACCGCTTCGATGAGCTGCGCGGTCGATGCGACGTGATGAGCACCCGCGGCTCCGGCGCCGGCGCCCTTGCACAGCTCGCGAAGGCCTGGGTACACTAGCACGCGCGCGCTCAGGGTAGGGGCGTGCTTGGCGATCTCGTCCAGCCATTGCTTGTGAATGGACGAAGGGGCCACAATGAGCGTCGCGCCGCACAGAGAAGTAACGCCGAACCCTGCCTCCAGGCCAGCTCCCGCGGAGTGTGCGAGTCCCGGCACACCCGCGGCGGTGGCGGCGGCGGCGGCGACGAGCGCGGACGCCTCCTCACGCGGTCGCTTGATTCGAATTTTGAAGCCTGACAAGTTGGCGGCGGCACAGGCTGGCATAGCTTGCGGGGTCGTCACTGCCCTCTCGACGGTTGTGCCGAGCTTGGCGACTTTGGGTTGGCTGGGGCCGCCGAACATCTCGTCAGCAAAGCTCACCGCAAGGCGCCGGCGCAGCGCTGCAGGCGCCTCAGCCGCTGCGGCAGCGTCCGACTCGAGCGCGTCGCCGTCGGAGGCGGCGGCCTCCGTGGAGTCCAGGCTTACATCGGAGGACGAGCGCGCGTGCTCAGGCTGCACGCACACGGCGCTTGGCTGGTGGGGCAGGAAGCACCAGCCGCAGCACACGAAGCCGGTGCCCGAGGCGACGTGCACCGTCTCGCTCGCCATCGACTTGCGCCCACAGACGTAGCACGGTTCACCACCGCACGACGTGCGCGGCAGCAGCAGCCCGCTGCAATGCGGGATGCGTCCGCCAACTGTCGCCTCTGGTGGCGGCGGGTCGTGCAGTGGGCATGCGTGGCTCTCGACGAGCGCGATGACCTCTATGGACTTCCCGAGTCCCATTTCTTCGGCGAGCACGCCGCCGCACACGCCGGCCTCGTCGACGCCTGCCTTTTCGCGCGCCATCGCCCATTCGACCGCCTGCCGCTGGTAGCTGTGCAGCGTGCTCGCCAGCCGGCGCTCGCATGGCAGCACCGTTGGCGGAGGCGGCGCGGCGCGCACGTCTGGCGAAAGCGAGGCGAAGAAAGCGCGCACCTCCGCTTTCGGGTCTGCGGTCATGCTATTGGCTGTGCTCGGAGGCTGCGCCGCGCGCGCGCGCGCGCGCTCGTCCCCTTGCATGAATCTGCTGCTGTGAAACACGTCCGCATTCCATTTCATGGACGTTGTCACGCACGCATTGCATTTATAAAACATTTTATCCTCCTCTTCGTCCAAATTTCTCACACGAGTATTGCCTTGACGTGTGCTTCGATCCGCGTTCAGTGATCCACGTGCTCACGTTCCGAGTGATCCCGTCCCGATCTCACTTGGGCCGTCAAGGTAAGCGATCCCGCATTGATCTCGCTCTGCCGCCGAAGGTTTTGGGGGCCCCACGACCTGCACAACGCGTCTCGGCTCCTTTTTTTACCACCCGCAGAGGCGTGGTCGAGACCGAGACACTGAGGCTCATGAGCGCTCATTTTTTTCTGGCCGGCCGTAAGGCGGCAGACATCGGGGCTTTGCTTTCTAAGTGCCCGTTTTCTTTGTTTTTGTGGCTGGCTGTCTGGCGGCCTTCTCTGGTATCTTTGGAGGCACATGCGGAGCACCTCCCGGGGTGATTGCCCCTGGGAGGGGAGAGCTCGAGTGGTTCCCTGTCTCGAATCCGGCTCTATGCCGGGTCGTTGGCATGCGCGAGGACGGACGGAGCATGCGTCTCTTCAGGGGGCCGCGACGTACATACTCGTTGCCCCTTGGCTCGCCCAACTGGGGGTTCACCGCCCACGTCGGCGGGCGCGCTCCCTCCCGAGTTCATACATGGGTCTCGCCGATCTTCTCTTTTTATGGCTGTTTCTCAGCTCTCCGTCTGCATGTGTCTCATGCGAGGCCTGGCCTGAATTGTATTGTATTGTCTTCACAGCTGTGCTGCTTACGTGTTGTGTGTATTAACATGAAGTGACGTCCAATTTCTACGCAGGCTCTCGCGGACTGTACCGTGTTGAACAGCAGCAGCAGCAGCACTATACCGGGTGTGTCGAAACGGAACCAGTGGCCCCAAAGAAGGAAGCGAGCCAGCGCACGTTCGCTCGCACCTCCGGGAGCGAGCGCGCAAACTGCAGTGTATACTTGCGGCACGTGAGCTGCGGATGTCTACCCGAGACACTGGCGAGTCCTCGCCATGCTGGGGATGCGTTGACAAGAGCGTGCCCATGACAGCGAACGCGCGGGCGAGCACGCACGACCTGGCACCACGCGGCTGGGCATGCGATGACGCTTCGGCTGAAACTTCGCCGCAGCACCGCCCGCCCCCGCATGGGCGACGCCGGCAACGACGGGAGCGCTGCACTCAAGATGCTTTGGAGCTAGCTGCACACAAAGGTGGTTTGCGCCTTTTGCTGGGTGTCCTCTCCGCGCCCACGCCTGGCAGCCGTGAAACTCGTGACGTCATTCGAAAGACTTGGCTCACAGCGGCCACCCGAGAGATCCAGGCTTGCTTCGTAATTGGCAGCGTCGGCGTTGCGGACCTCGCGTCCCTAGACTCTGAGGCCGATCACTTAGGGGACTTGCACTTCGTGCAAGCACGTGAGGGTGTCCTCCGTACCTCAAAGGTCTTCCTCTGGTTTCTCGCAGCAGCACGCGTTGCATTGGTGATGCAGGTTAGCAACACCCTTGAATGGGTGGGCCGAGTGGACGAGGACACGTTCGTGCATCTGCCGTCGCTAAGCGCCGAGCTTGATCGTTATCGGTGTGCTCCCTACGTGTGCTATGGTGCGATGGCCTTCACATCGCTCGACCCGCAGTATCCCAACCGATGCCGCCTTTCTTGGCGCGTGACTGGCAACGAGGGCAAGCAAGTGGAGATGCACCCGATACTAGTTCAACGTGGCTGCCAGCCACTGTTTCCTTTCCCACTCGGGGCGCTGCAGGTGCTTTCAGCGCCCACTCTGCGCCAATTGGCCAGCACGCGAGGCCTGCATGACTACATGAACCTGACCGATCGACGGCAGGACGCAATCAACAAAACCCTTTACCCTCGAGCTCTCGCCAACGAGATCGAAGATCATGCAGTTGGCTACTGGCTTGCCGTCGCCCAGCGTGAGAACAGCCGCTTTCGCATTCGTTACGTCAATGCCGAGCCTGGTAGCGTGCGACTCGTGAACAATCGGCCGGTGCATGCCTGCACGCCCGGTCCCAACGGCATTTTCGATGGCGACGGCAGCAACTCTTGGAGGCAGGTCGTGGCCATCCACCCACTCAAGGAGGCTTGCGGGTTGGCGTACGTTTGGCAGCAGCTCATCATGGCACAACCAACGCGGCTCCGGCGTGGTGGTGGCGCATCGAATGGAGACCGGAAGAAGGCCGTCGATGAAGGCCGTCGAAGAAGCCGCACGGCCGCACCGCTCATCAACACGACGATCACACTTCCGCACGAAAACACGCCGCTCGAAGTGTGCAGATTTCATTTGCGTGGGCTTTGCACTATCTCCACAGTGGATTTGGCGGCACTCGTAGCCTATGTAGGGTCTTACATAGGAGTCCAGTAGTAGAACCTTGTACAATCGTTAATCCGGGTTCCGGCTCTGTGCGGATCGATAATCCCGGATCTTCACCGAGCCGAGTATTCAGTCGACGTGTTGGTAACCGCCAGCGCCCACGGACCTAGTAATACGTGAGAACTCCACTGTCTCCTTGTTCACCGCTATCGAGATCTGACTCGGCTCGTCGAGCGGTCCGCCTCCGGGGCGTATACCGTTACATTTTTTATGTGGGTACGAAAGCTACGTGCGTAACGTGGGTACAACTTACGCTTCCTGGAGCCTACGCTTACGGGAGCCTTGCAGCGTGCTGAGCTGCAGTTCCATCCGAGTAGCCTGCTGGCTTGGCGATGGCGTGTCCGGCGCTGCGTCTGCGATCGCCTCATCTGGCGAGTCGGCGACGGTATCGGTCGACTCGAAGTCGGAGGCCATCGCATCCACGCCCCCTACAGCCGAACGGTCGAGCACGCCCAGCGTGTCGCTCTCTGCGGGGTCTTCTCCTTGCGAGCACCGAGGAGCCAACAGATCCTCAACCGTTGGCCACAGGTGGGGGAGAGAGCGGCCGAGGCTGCCCGCGTGCTCGGCACGCCATTGCTCCAACGCCGCCGGCAGCGCAGCGTTCGCGCAGGCGGCGCCGTGGAGCACCGCCGGAGCATCTAAGCGCGCATGGGGCACCCCAGCTCGCACTTGAGCTCGATGCAATCTGGCGAGCCCGAGCATCCACTCGGAGAGCAGCGCGACGGCGTGCACGTGCGTCCACGCAAGCAGTGTCGAGGGCGGGTATGGTGCTCGCGACGACGCCTGGCTGGCTGTACGTAGCGCTGTGCCCGCGAGCAGCTGCACTAGGAGGTCGCTTGCCTCCGCAGGCAGTGACCCATCGGGGCTGCGGCTTGGGATGAGGCTCATTGGGGGCATCGCACGCACGCCGCGCACCACAACGTCGCTCAGGGGCGCCCGCGCCGTCGCAGCGTCGGCCATGATACGCACCAGCGCTCGAAGCAGCCAACACGCCGCATGACCGCTGTCCTCGCCGCCGCTACCTACCACGGATGCCTCGAACCAAGCAGCACTGGCTGACTCGCCAATCTCCGCACACACGCGAAGGAGTCGATCTCGCGCTGCGCCACCCCGAAGCCCTGCCGCGCGGCCCTCGAGAGCGTCGACAGCCCCCTCGACGCTCGCCTGCATCACACAGACGAACACCTCCTCGGCGAGATCGGCGGCGAGATTAGGGGCGAGATTAGGGGCGAGCTCGGGGGCGAGATCGATGGCGAGATCGATGGCGAGATCGTGCGCGGCAGCTGGCAGCGCGTGTGCGCTGGTGGGCAGCGCTCGTGTGGCAAGGTAGGTGCGCACGTGATCCTCGAGCACGGGCATGGCGATGTCTGCATCGGCCGCGCGTAGTTCCCATCGCACCCAAACCGCGAGGGACGTCTCGGAGCCGCGGGCTTCGCCGGCGAACGGCGCACGTGCCATGCTGCTCGGCGCGGTGGCGGGCGCGGTGGCGGGCGCGGTGACGGGCGCGGTGGCGGGCGCGGTGGCGGGCGCGGTGGCGGGCGCAGCCGTGTCGAGCGCCATGACGGGCGCCGCCCGTTGCGCCCAGCGCTCCCTCCGTCGCGCCGCCGGCTTGTGCACTGCTGGGCGCGACAGCAGCCACCGAAGGCGCCGGGTCAGGTGCTCGCATTCCAGGGCCGGGAGAGAAGCAAGGACGCACTCGATGGCCGCGTATGGCAGCGGCGGCGCCTCGGAGGTGTCCTCCACACCGGCGGCGGTGGGCGGCGGCGCTACCGGCTGCATGGGAGGCATCAAGTGGATCCGTTCACACAGCGCTTCGTCAAAGACCGCGCGCCATTCCACAGGCGTCGGCGCGAGCGGCGCGCAGCGCTCGGGCGCCCACGGCAGCGCGAGGAGCAGCTCGAGTGCGCGCACCGCCGCCACAGTGGCGGTGTCCTCAGCGTCGTCAAGGGCCGCCATCGCCGCCTCCCAGCCCGACGCGCCGTGTCGGGCGTCCCCGCGTCGCCCGGCCGCGTTCACCAGCCGTCGCGCCTCGTGCTGCAGCGCGGGAAGCGGCCACCACTCGACGTACCTGATGAAGGGGGCAATCAGTGGTCATCAGGCAGGCCGCTGGCGAGCCACGTGTCCGAATGGGCCTGGCACCACTCGACGTACTCGTGCAGGATCCCCGCGGCGGCAGCACGAGCCTCGGCTGTCTCGTCGGTACACGCGCGCCGCATGAGCGCTGTCGCGAGCAGCCCGACGTTTGGGAGCAGCCCCGTCACCTCCAACACGTGGCCAGCAGCAGCACCACCAGCAGCAGTACCAGCACCACGACCAGCAGCACCAGCACCACGACCAGCAGCAGCAGCAGCACTGCAGCTGACGCCGTTGGACACAACCTCGTCGGCGCCGTGTTGGGCGCCGAGCAGGTAGGCGCGCACGGACGCCTCGAGATCGAGCGCCGTCTCGGCGCGCCGGCCTCGACCGGCGCCGTGTTGGGCGCCCCCGCGCACGCTCTCGGGCAGCGGCTCAAGCGTCTCGCGGAGGGCTTCGCGACCGGGCAAGCTCCAACGTACCTGCATGCAATCAGTCGCAATCAATCGCAATCAATCGCAATCAATCGCACTCAGTCGCAATCTGTCGCACTCAGTCGCAATCAGTCGCAATCAGGCAAGCTCCAACGTACGAGCCGGGAGAGGAGCAGAGCGAGCTGGCGCCGCTGGCAGCGCCGCCACGAGCCGAGTGCATCTGAGAGCGCGAGGCAGCCGGAGGGCGCCGTGGCGGGCGCGGCGAAGACGGGCGCTCCCCACAGCGGCTCGTCGGGCGCCGTGGCGAGCGCCGTGCAAAGCTGTGGAAGGAGCCGATGCCCCACAAAGTCAAGCCAGATCGCTTCGCCGTCGGGCGCGGCGAGCAGCCGTTCGAGAGCCTCGCGAAGCTCCGAGAGGCCCCGGCGTTGTAGGGCGAGCAGCAGCGAGACGCCCGAGACGGCGCCCGACAAGTCGTCCGACGCATCCGCCAAGGCGACGGGGAGTGGCGGCGGTGGCGGCGAGGACGGCGAGAGCGCCGTCTCGAGCGCGAGGGCACCGCCCGGGAGCCATGCGCTCGGGACGGCGTTGGGCGGGCGGGCGTCCATGGAGACGATTCGCTCGAGCTCGACGGGTAAGTTCACACCCGACTTCACAGCGGCCCGGAGGAGTGACGCACAGCTCGCCGAGAGGGATGACTGCGCGGGCGTGCTCGTCCGCATGCACGTCGCTGGGAGTGGCTCACGCGCGGCGGCGCGGGCGGCGGCGACGCACTGGAGCCGAATGATGGTCGGCACCTCCCAACCAGACCTCACGCGCGACTCGAGGGTGCCCAAAAGGGCGCATGCGCCGTGGTGAGCGCCGCAGCCGTCGCCAGCGGAACGGCAAGCAGCGCGCCCATCGGGCCTCGGGCGCAGCAGCCATGCCATGAGCCAGTCGACATAGACGAAGCCGCCGCGCGCGCGCAGGTGCAGCCACGCGGCCACGTCCAGCGCAGCGGCGAGGCGGCCGGCGGCTCGGGGGGTGGGTTCGGTGTCCATGAGCGTTGTATCGAGCACGTGCTCGCCCTCGAGCGTTGCATCGAGCACCTCGCTCTCCTCGCCCTCGCCCAGCAGGGGACGAAGCCGGCGAAGGGGGCTCTCCAACTGAGCCAGCGCCCACACGCCGCCGCAACCGCCGCTGCCGCCTCTTGTCAAAGACCCGCCGCTGCCGCCTCTTGCCAAAGACCCGCCGACGCCGCCAGCGCCGCATGCGCTATGCAGGGGCAACAGTAGGCCGCCCAGCAAGCGCACGCGCTCGCGCCGCGGAAGACTCGCGCAAAGCGCCGCCACGGTTGCGGTGTGCTCCTCCGCCGCGGCGACGAACACAGCGGCGGCGGAAGCGGACACGGCGGCGGCGGCGGCGGCGGCGACAGGTGCTGTGGGGAAGACAGGTGCGGGGGCGAGGCGCGCCGTCGCGGGCGCGGGCCGAAGGTGCCTGCGCAGTAGCCCTCCCACATAGAGAGCCAGTAGCTGTGCGCTCGACGGCGAGCCGTGACTCGCGGCTTCGCACAGTGCGCCGACGAGGCGACGGTGCAGGGCGTCGCCCCCGACTCGTCGAGACGCCGCCCGAAGAGCGACATCAAGGGCTGCGCTGACGGGGTGTTCCCACTGCTTGCGCGCCAGGTGCGAAGGGGCGGGCGTACACGGGCACACGGGCAGTCGGAAGGGCAGGCGCGTCGGTGCCGCGAGCAGCGGCGTGAGGCTCGTCAGGAGCGATTCGACACGTGACCCGAGATGCCCATCGCTCATCACCTCGTTCTCGAGCCCCTCGCTCATCATCACCTCGGCGCGCAGGACCGCGTAGCTCGCCAGTAATTCGAGCGCAGCCTCAGCGGCGGCCGGCGAAGCGGCTGCATGCATGGCGGCGTGGCTGCATGCATGCCATCCGAAGGCGCCGTTCCCGCCAGCCCGAGAGTGGGAAGGGTGCATGGCGCGTGCACACGCGGCCGCCACCGCCGCGGGTGGGCACTGGCGAGCCACCGCGGGCTCGAGCAGCGCGCGAGCCGCACAGAGCACGCAATGGCGAGGCGCGCACACGGCGCTCACGACCTCTCCCAACGAGCACGCGAACGAGGCCGTGAACGAGGCCGTGAACGAGGCCGTGAACGCGCCGGGCCGAGTGGGTCGCGCGTTGAGCACCGGCTCGGCATCGGCGGTCGGCTGATGCGCGGCGCGTCCAAAGATGCAAGCGGCCAGCCCGGGAGGGAGCGGCCCGTCCACGGCCGGGTCGGCCACAGCAGCGGACGACGCGAGGCTCTGCACTGCTGACCGCGCAACCAACACATCCTCGCCTTGAAGCGCTTCCAAAGGCGGGAGCGTGGCCACCAGCGACACGAGGGCGCCCCTCGCGGGGCTATCGTCGGCAATCCACGGCGGCAGCGGCGTCAACGTGCGCAGCCTGTGCAGCAGCGCCGCGACCGCGTCGGCATCAGGGCCCGATGGGTCCACCACGGCCTCCGACGGCACCAGCACCGCCAAGAGCTCGAGAGCAGCTTCGCCACCCGTCGGGATCGCGAGCATTGTGTGGATGAGTGCGAGCCGCACCAGCAACGGCACGACGCCCACGGATCGGATGTCAGCCGCCAGGCGCAAAAGCACCTCTGGTGTGCCGCCGCCCGCGTGCCTCAGGAGCGCCGCACAGTGCCGCACGGCAAGATCCGCGTCGCACCCATCGAGCACCGCAGCAAGATCGGCAGCCGTGTTGTTGCTGCTGTCAGCCGCTCCAGCGCGTAGATGCTCTCCCAGGAGACGCACGGCCCAGCCGCGCACCGCGGGCGCCACTTCGCGATGGCTGGCCGCTGCGTACGCTGGCGGCATGAATGAGCAGGAAAAATGTCGTTACAAGTTGCAGTTTCAAATGACCAATACGGCGTTACATGTATGTATCTACCCATGTTCAACGGCACGCACAAACTTCATTTCAAACAAATGACGGCTGTGCTTTCTATGTACTGTAGTTCCTCAATGACCATCCATCCCACAAGGTTGATGGCAGCTCGATCGCCGTGGCCGGCTGGCCGCGGACTGGGGACGGAGTCGACATATGTTCGTACGGAGGCTAAACCACGGAGAGATGTTGATTTCTACATCTGCACCTAGTGACGGAACCCTGTAACAATTTACGAATCATGGGCGCACTATGATGAAACTTGACGAGCCTCTTCCCACACTTTGATCAGTGTCTGACGAGTGTTTGACACACACTCCAGTGTACCTCCAGCGACTCTCAGTCTTAGGCTCAGGGGGCGCGGTCGGCTCAGCTATCTGTCTCAGCTAACCACACAATAACCACACCTTGAGACCTTGAGACAGTAGAGTAGCTCACGCACGGCAACGACGAGGCATGCCGGGATGAGAGGCACGCTGACCAAGATGATGAGCCACGCGAAAGCCTTGCGTATCGGCACCGAGGTCGTCCTCGTTGTGGGCGTCTTGCGTAGCCTCACATAGGCAACGCACGGGAAGAGGAGGCCGAGGAGGATCGCGCCGGTGCTACCGATGAGACCCCACACGACTGATACGTCATCGACGAGTGCCGCGATGCCCATGCTCATTAGCATCAGGCACAGCGAGGAAAGGGCGCGGTGGAGGGGCGTCAACTCAGCCTTGGATACAGGAGCGGCGCCCGAGAGGAGTGGCTCGCCAATGGTGACTGAGGCCGAGGGTGTTAAGGACGTTTGCACACCGTCGACGGCCGCGCCCGAGCCGCTCGAGCCGCCACTGTGGCAGTGCCGACTGCACTGCGGCGGATAAATGTCACAGTCACCGTATGATGTCCAGCTTGAACCATGCAGAGTATCGCTCGCACGGATGGTTCGGAGGCTCTGCCAGTACGTGGCTGCCGGCAGCTGCAGCGGGACCACGTCGTCTCCGTGCATGCCGTGCTGAGCGCCGTGGAGGGAGATTGCATCTTGACGTTGTCTCGGCGTTGAGATGAGCTGAGGAGACGAGTGCCGCGTCATTGTGACGGTCGCAGCCACGCCATGCGACGAGACGACCGTCGGGCGGTGCGAGGTGGGGCTGTAGGTCGGCGACATCTCCCCTTGTGCACTCATGAAGGGTAAGGGCAGCACGGGTGTCGAGGTGGTCTGCCTCGAAGTGATCCCACTGGAATTCGAGGGCGTCGACCCATCGGCCCTGTCGAAGGATGTCGTCGTTCCAAGGTCGGGATCTTCAGCGCTCCTTCTGTCAACGCGTGCGGCCATGAGGCTAGCGCCGCAGAGCGAAATGAGTTGGCGCGCCATCGCGCGGCAAGGCAGGCAGATGAGAGGGAGGCTGCCGAGAAGTACGACGGACAGGAGGGTGCGCATGATTGTGGCCATCGTGTCCTTTTCGTCAAAGAGGTTGAGAAGGTTTGAGGGCACATCTCGGCCCATGCAGCGGGCGTAGAAGCTGCCCGAGATGCCGAGCACAACATACTGGCAGAGCGCGATGCCGAAAGCGAGGATGATCGTCATGTTCATGCGCCGGCGCGTGGGCGTACGCATCTCGGTGTCGAGACGCAGGGCGGAGAAGGAGCATAGGAAGACACAGATATGCACGGGGATGGCCACGAGAATGTCCCACGCCGAACCAAGCAGCACGAGCGGCCCCGGATGGAAGTGCTTCGCCGGCTCGCACTGTGCAGCCTTAACGGTCACAGCTACCACCATGATCGAGAGGAACACAAGGCTGAGGAAACCGACGTGGCGCAGAGAGTTGAGAGAGGTGAAGAAAGTGAGTGGGAAAATGAGCGTCACCGCACCGCAGCCAAGTGCAACGCTCTCCCAATGAGACAGCGCACGATCGAGCAGCTGATTCGCCAACGGTGTCAGAAGCTGACGGAGCAGAATCTGATTTGCCACCAGCGTCAGAAATGTGGTGACCACCACGCTGAAAATTGTAGCCAGCTGCCCTCCCTTGCCAGCAGCGGTGAGGAGCACTTCATCGTAGGAGCTCAGCCCACCATGCCGCCGTGCCGCAGCCAGCAGAAAGTGAGCGCAGATGGCGCAGGTACCCGCTGAAAGGCTGAGCAGCGCGAGGCCCATGGCGAAGCCCGATTTGGCTACCGCCCAAGGAACTGACAACGAGCCCCCTCCGACAATTGTAGCCACGAGAGCGACCACCGCATGCCAAACTTCACTGTGGCGCCCTTGACTCGAGAACCCGCCATAGAAGGAGTGGCTACTGTTCAATGTCGGTCGCGACATTGTTGCGCACTCTGTCGGACCAACACGATTGTTGCGCACTCCGTACATCACCTTCCATTTGTAGCAATGTTTTGTTGTCAAAGTTCGCAGTGTTGCGCATGGGTTGAGCTGCTACATTTCTTGGGATCTTCTCACTCGACTGGTTAAAAACTTGGCCCGTACTTTCGTGTGTGGCACCACGTCGCTGGCAGTCCATTCCACTCGCTGCTGACACTTCATGGGCAAGAAGAAGTCGAAGACGCTGAAGCTGGATGCTGGTCCGAGTACTTCTTCCGCGTATCTGCAGGTGAAACCAACTAGCGGTGCTGTCACGCTGACCGCGGCGCATTTGGCTTCTACTCTACCCGTGCTGCCACCGTCCGAATCAGCCTCGCTCATCAGCAGTGTGCTGCCGGAGCCGATGAGGAAGAAGAAGAAGGGCGAGGCCGAAACCGCAGGCGCCGCATGGGGGCACATGAAAGCACCTACGCTTACCAAAGAGCTCAAGCGTGAGCTGCTCCTCATCAAGATGCGCGACGCGGTCGACCCAAAGCGCTTCTACCGATCCGCCGACGATGGCAAGGCGTTCCCCAAGTACTTCCAGGTGGGGACCATTGTGGAGGGTGCAGAAGATGGAAAGAACCGCCTGACGAACCGCGAACGCAAGGGCTCTATTCTTGCAGAGCTCATGTCAGACGGAACCATTCGCAAGCGCGCGAAGACGCAGTTCCTGGCGTCACAGGCTGCGCATGCTGACGGCCTCAAGCGCAGGTTCAAGCCGCCGCCGCGCAAGAACGCTGGCGGCAAGAAGAGGCGATGAGTGGGTGAGTCTTCTTTGCACACGAATAGGTGGCTGAATCACCAGGGCCAGAGCGGCCGCCACAGCCAGCAGAAGTCGTGTTACGTTCGCCCATCAGCTGTGGTCGCGTACAGGCTACAGCCTAAACCTACAGCTTCCTGTGTAGCGCTGTACGGTAGGCAGCTGTGTATCGTAATGATGACAAGACGCGACCAGCCGCGGAGCCCGGGCCCCGGGGGCGCCGTGCAAGCGCACAGTGATAGACATACGCCGAACACGGGAGGGTGGAGGCGCAGGCCGCGCAGCAAGAGCAACCGTATGACCGTTTGCGGCGCGGAACCGCATCGTCTTGTGCTTGGTTTCGTAGCTAGAGGTACCCACGGGCACATACCGGATACACATGACAGACCATCTTCATCTCTCGTCTGACTCGACACTAACCCGAGAGCGCTCCCGATCGATGACACACCGTTCATTGCCGTGCACAGCTGCACACGCCACGGAAGAGCATGCGCAAGAAAGCTAACGAGCGACGGTGGCAGGAGCGGAGAGCAGCCTGCCAGTAAGATGAGCGGCCTGGCTGTGAGGTGAGCATGATCGCTACGCGTACGGTGTGCGGGGCTGTGGGTTGTTGCTGGAACGCTCTATGACGTGAAGTAGCCGCCTGCAGAGCAATCGAGTCGAGATGCGAGTCACGCGACGGGGCAGGTATGCGGGCGGGGTGTGAACTCATGGTGGGCCGCAAACGCGCGACGCGCAAGGACAACAGCGAGGAGCACGCACCGGTGGGTGTGCGCTTCGAGACACCCGTGTGGAAGGGATCCCGATATGTGATGGTCTGCATGCCAACCGTCTCCCAGACGGGCTTGTCCGCGTTGCGCACGATGTCAATCTCCTTCTCAATATCCTTCTTCTTTCGGCTGTGCTCCTTGGCCCGCGCAAGGAGCTGCTTTGCCTCCAGCTCGAGCCGCTCAATCTCCTGCTGCTCGGCGAACGTCTTCTCCTGCAACGCGATGATCTTGAGCTTCGACTCCGCCTTTTTCGTCGATTCAGCGACGGGCGCCGCCGGTGGCGCCGTCAGCGCCTTCAGCGTCGCCTTGAGTGCCTCATTCTTCGCCTGGAGCTTCGCAAGGTCGTCAGCCATGGCGATGCGTCCACCCAAACGTCGCAGGCAATGGAACTGAGGCCGAACAAAACGACGGTACATGCTGTGAACGTGTAGACTTGAGAGGGTCTCGATACTGGTGTTTAAGTATCCTTCAAGCTGAGCAGATTTCACGAGCCATGTCTTGGACGCACTGTGACCGCATATGGACGAAATCCTCTTGCACGTGCTGCCCCCATCGTTGCCGGTGTGTGAACCGTGCGGGGGAGCCGGTGACGGCGACCGCGACAAGCCCGGAGCGGAAGCCTTCTACTTCTCGCGCGGGCCGGGCACCTTTAGGGTGCCGCGCGGATTGCCAGCCGCAGCTCGTGCCAAACTCGTGGCGGCCATGGGCGCGGCGGGGCATGCTGACGGCGTCATTCTCCTGCGCGGTGGCGCAGAGGTCTATCGCTACGACTCCGACCATGAGCCAGTCTTCAGGCAGGAGTCATACTTTGCCCACCTGTTCGGCGTCAAGGAGCCGGACTGCTGGGCGATGATCGAGCTGCCGTCAGGGCGCTCGACGCTCTTCATCCCGAAGCTCGCGCCTGAGTACGCCATCTGGATGGGCGAAATAAAGGCGCCCAGCTGGTTCGAGCAGCACTACGGCGTGGACGCCGTGCTCTTTGTGAACGAGCTTCAGGCGGCCGTCGGCGGGGCCGTGGGTAGCGCGACTCCGAGCCAAACTCCGATCTACATCCTCTCGGGCACGAACAGCGATTCGGGGCTTGACCTGGCCACCGTGCTTCCCATCACCGAGGGCGTGCCCGCGGGCTCGATCGTCGACTCGCGCTCGCTCTACACCGTGGCAGCCGAGTGCCGCGTGCGCAAGAGCACGGAGGAGGTTGAAGTGATGCGTTATGCTGCATGGGTCTCGAGCTGCGCGCACTCGTCGGTGATGCGCGAGGCGCGCGCCGGGATGCTCGAGTACCAGCTCGAGGCCCTCTTCCTCTTCCACTGCGCCTTCCACGGCGGCTGCCGCCATCAAGCGTACACGTGCATCTGTGCCTGCGGCCCCGACGGCGCAGTGCTCCACTACGGCCATGCGGGCGCGCCGAATGAGCGCCAGTTGCTCGAGACGGACATGGCGCTACTCGACATGGGATGTGAGTACCAATTCTACGCGTCGGACATCACGTGCTCCTTCCCGCTCAGCGACGAGTTCAGCGCCGACCAGCGCGTCGTGTATGAGGCCGTGCTCGACTCGCAACGGCAGATCCTCAATGCCATGCGCCCCGGCGTACCGTGGAGTGACATGCACCGACTCATGTGGCGCGTGACGCTCACGCACCTGAGCAAGGCCGGGCTGGTCCGAGGCGACCTCGAGGCGATGCTCGAGGCCAACGTGGGCTACATCTTCACCCCGCACGGCCTCGGCCACCTCATTGGCATCGACACGCACGACGTCGGCGGCTACCTGCCCCACACTCCCAAGCGGTCCGACGTCAACGGCCTCAAGAGGCTGCGCACTGCGCGTGTGCTTGAGGCGGGCATGGTTCTCACTGTCGAGCCCGGCTGCTACTTCATCGATGCCCTCCTCGAGCCTGCACTTGCTGAGGGGAGCGCGTACCGCCAGTATCTCGTGCCCGAGGTGATCGCGAGATTTCGAGGCTTCGGTGGCGTGCGTCTCGAAGACGTGGTCCTAGTCACCGAAACAGGCGTGGACAACCTCACGCTCTGCCCGCGCACCGTCAGCGAAGTCGAGGCCGTCCGGCGCGGCGCCGAGTGGCCTCCGAGCGCGGACGCGGCGCCGTGGCTCCACAGGCGTTGGCACACTCTCGACAAGAAGACGGGGCGCATGGTGGTAGACACGCGGGTGCGGGTAGAGACCGAGCCGACCTTCACGACCGAGACGGACTTCTAACCCTAACCCTAACCCTAATTAAGTTGTTTAGCACAAGCATGATGAACAAACCGACAAGACGGTCGCGCGGGGTAGAGGATGTGGAATATTATAATTTCCACATAGACAGACGGACACATACCTAACACATACCTCATACGATTGGCCAGGCCACGGACGGCGATGCGAGCGCCCGGTACGGCGCGCTTTTGCTTTATTCGCAATTCGGGACGATCGCCGGATCGGGACCGCGCGGGGCGTCGCGGCGAGCTTCCGCGACCGCGTTCAGAAGGTCCGTCGGACCTCTTGGAAGTGCTAACGTCCGCTCTCCGCTGAGTTACACCGTATGTCGAATCACGCGGCGGCCGAGGCGGTAGCCAAGGCGGCCGCGCTGGCGGCGGCTCAGGAGCTGTCGTGCTGGCTAAGGCGGCGGTCGAGGCGAAGGGCCAGCTGGCCGCCGCGCAGCAGCAGCGGCAGCAAGCAGCAGCAGCACACCGACGAGCTAACGAGACACGAGCACCTGGAGCGCTAGCAACAGCAGCACGCAGAAGGCGAGCACGAGTCTCTCGTCCCCATCGAGACTCCTGGAAGTCGCTTCCTTTGCGTTCTCAGCTGCCTTCTTGGCCGCCGCCTTCTCGGTGGCTGCCGTGAAGGCCGCCATCCCGGCGTCCAATCGATCCTGTTCACGCCGCTCCGCCTTGAGGAGGAGCTCAGTTCTTCTTGCTTCCTCGTCCGCCCGTCGTGCCTCCACAGCGGCCTTCGACTGGGCCGCTGCGGCGACTTTCGATGCCTCCCTCTGCAGCCGCGCCGCCTCGGCTTGCTCAAGCACGCTGCGCACTGGCGCGATCGCAGAGTCGAAAGCGCTCACGAGCGCTGCGCCGACTATGTAAGGGAGCGCGACGATCCACGCGACGAGCGCGCCGACGACCGCGATGAGCGCGCGGCCGATGACGCGGGCGAGTGCGGCGAGCGGCGCGAGCCGCGGCGCTTTCGTGGTGATGGCGGTCGCGATCGTGCAGATGGCTACGACGGCGATTGGGGCGACGAGCGAGGTGGTCGCAATTGCGATCGCGTCCTGAAGCAGCGACTGTATGGGCGGCACTGGTACGTAGCTGATCAGCCAGCGAAACTGAGCCATGTGCCAAGCCACCATTTTAGATGCGAGCTGAACCAAGGCAGCGAACTGCAGCTGCGCAGCCAGCAGCGCGGCGCCCGCAACGCTGACGGCTACCAGCGCACTGATGGCGGCCGAAAGCATGGAGGACGTGCTCTGCCAGCTGGGCGCCGAGGCAATACGCTTCAGAAGACGTGCGGCGGCGCCGCCGCCTGGCAGCGGCGTTAGTTGAGGCGTTCTCTGAAAACGTGAAAACGGCGACCTCGCCTCACTCAAGGTGGGCCGAAGGCGCGAGACAGCAGTCTTGCTGTGATCGAGTAGCATATAGCTGGCGGATGTATTGAAGACGGTGAAGACGGTGAAGGTGGTCCCGACGGCTGTCCGCATTGCGTCGAGACGATTTCAAAAAACTGGTGAAAATGCCGCAACGCTGCTCTGAGCATTTCTCGGAAGAATCACTCCGCAAATCCGCATGGGAAACGGCGGTCCTGTGCTACATTTACAGCGTGTCAAGGAGAAACACTTGCCTCTTGGGGGTATCTTTCTGTTTTTATGAAGAATCTTCTGAGGAATTCTCGTGCTGGAAAGTTGCCGAAGCTCGTCTCCTCCGTTCGCTGGGCCCTGCCGGAGCACCCCCTCTCGTTCCCCTCTCGCACGCTTTCGATGTCCAACGCGATCACACAGGGGTGCTTCCCATCGCGCTCGCACGATTCCATGCCGGTGGCCCCGCAACCACACGAGACTCCATCGCAGTCAGCGGCTCTATCCGAGGGGGGGGGCAAGATGATCGTGCTTGGTGCCGGAGGGTCCGGTCTGGCCGCTGCAGTCTTGCTCGCTCGTGACCATGGCATGCAGGTCGAAGTCTATGACAGTCTGAGCAGCGTGCAACAAGATGATCTCGAGAGCTATGCGATTGGCATCAACCCTCGCGGCATGGCGACGCTGAAGCGCGTTGACCCGAACTTGGAGAAGGAGATCGACGTCAGCACAGGAATGATCGATGCGTGGATGATCATGGCACCCCCGATGAAGAAGATCGCTCGGATGGAGAGCGGCACCGTCATGGGCACCACCCGAGGATCGGTGGTTCAAGGCTTGTACAAGATTGCCATAGCAACGCCGGGGATCGAGATCAAGCTCGGCCACAAGCTCGTGAGCGCCGACGTGGAGAACTCGACGCTCACCTTCTTCGCAGACGGCACGCAGCACGTGGTGGATTACTCGCGCAGTCGTCTCATCGACGCGACGGGCTGCTGGTCCAAGCTGCGCACCGCCGTTGCAGCAGCCGACCCCACCTTCAAAGTGGAGACCTGGCCTTGGGAGATCCACTTTCGCAACCTCTTCACCTCGGACCCGCCGTCGGGCGGGCACACGCTCAAGCCCAAAGACCACTACATCTTCACGACGGCGGGCATCTACTGCGCTGTGCTGACCGGGCAAAGATGGGCCTTCTCCCTCTCTGTCAACAAGACGCTGCAGGCGGACGGCGACTGGATGCTGGCGGATGCACCAACGCCAGAGCTCGTGGCGAAGCTGAAGGCGCACATGAGGGAGCACTGCCCTCCCGCCGTCTCGATGATCGAAGAGGAGGAGTACGCTCGCTTCTTTACGCGCCGCTCGTTCACTGGGCAGGTCGTGCGTGTGAGCCGGCTGAATTACGGCGAGAGGGTGTGCTTCCTCGGCGATGCGGCGCACTCGACGATCCCGAGCACTGGCGAAGGCATGAATGCTGCTCTGGAGGACGTGCGCGTCTTGATCGACGCGCTCGGCTCCTCACCGGGCGGCGCCTCGGGGCCCTGGTTTGCGACGTTCAACCAGCGCCGGCTGGCCGATGTGCAAGCCATCTCCTCCTACGCGGCCTACCTCCTCGAGGGGATGAAAGCTGACGCGGCCGAGCGTAACCGTCGAACGGCCACGATGGTCCTGAGCCTGATCGGGCAGAGCATGGGCTTGCTGGGCCCGACGTGGAACGACAAGACCTTCGGCAAGCTCGCGGTGAAGATGGCGCCGTACTCGGAGGTGTATGAGGAATGGCAGTCGCAGATGAAGAAGGTGCAGCCGTGGGGCAACCGGCTGATCTGGTACTTTGCCAAGGATGGCGGGCGCAAGCAGGTGCTGGCACAGCGCCGTGCGGCGAAGCTGGCGGATGCGACCTAGGCGACCTCAGGACTAGGCACATCTTTGATGTCGACCGTGGCCCCGCGACGCACTGTTTAGTCGGCTGCATACAGTCGGCGGCATACAGTCAGCGGCGTGATTGGAATGGCCGGGGATGGTGGCATTGGGTTGGTGGGTGGTCTGGGGCGTCGCGTTGGGCGTCGCTGGCAGGTGCGACGCCCATAATGACGCTCAGAGGTTCACGAGGGTGTTCGCGAAACGCCAGGCGTCGATCGTGAGTTCGACAACCGGGAAGAAGTCCTCGCCGACCGGCTGGTGCGGATGCGTGCCTCGAAGAATATTCGGGGGACGCGGTGCATAACCTTAGCATACTCTGATCGCATCGCACAGTGCGGTGCAGGGACCATCTCCCTTGGACCATGGCCCCTGATCTCGACATCATGTGTCTCGAGCATGGTCTCGAGATGGCGTTTATCGTGCCATGTGGCGTGCCATGCGAGAGCTCCCTATGTGACTACTGACCGTGTGTCTCGACCGTTGATCCGGCCGCGACGCTGGCGAGCTGGCGGATCCCGCGCCCGGTAGCTACCGCGGCGACCCGCGTGGACCGTGAATTACGCAAAAAATAATGATTAAGCGGGTTGTAAATGCGTTTCGAATCACAATCAGAAATGTGTGGCGACAGCGAAATGTGCGCCCCCGAAAACGTAAGAACCGTACCAGCGACGATCCAGCCGCGTTCTTAACCGCGTCCGATCGTTGTACCGTACTACAAAAGGCTCCGCTGTATCAATCATGCTTCATGGCGTTCTTCGATCATATCGCTCAAAGCCCCACAAAGCACAAAGCGAATCCCTCACATGGCAGCTTGGATGCGCCGCCTAGCCCCCAGCCATGACGAATTCGCCGCTGCTCACATCTCTGTTGCTCACGTCGCCCACGGTATCATCGAGTTCCGGCGAGGACGACCCCATGCTCCGCAGCGCAGCGGCCGTGAAGTAAGCCAATGCGCCCACTCCGACGGCGACGAGCGCCGCATCGACGAGTGCCGACATCGGCCGCCAGCTCGCGCCGGTGAGAGAGCGGGCACCCTGTGTCAAGCTCGAGTTGCGCCGGAGCCAATCCAAACGGCCGTCCGCGCGCCGCGTTGGCACATAGACTCCCGCGCGCACGCGCCCGTTGTTGGACGTGAGGCTGCCGTCGACGCCGTCATCGTCGTGGGAGGGCGGGCACGAACACAGGCGCAGGTGGCAGAGTGGCGGCAGCACGAGGCACACAAAGATGGCGAGGATGCCACAGAGGCTAGCGACGACGGCAAACTCGCGAAGAGCAAGGGCGAGCGCCGTGGTGATCGAGAGGAACCCCACACGAGCGCCCGCGCCCGCGACGGCGCCTCGTCCATCGCTTCCCTCTGTGCGCAGCGCCGGCGGCAAGCGTGCGGGGAGCAGTTGCATCACTGGCATCATCGGCAGCGGATAGCCGAGGATCGCGACGGCGGCGGTGGAGGCCTGGACCAAGTAAGCTGGCAGCGAGCTGGGCGGAAGGTTTAGAAGGATCAGCTGCTCTACATCTTCTCCTCCTCCCGCGTACAGCCAGGCGAGGCCCACGCCCACCGCCGTGTTGGCACCCACCACGACGATCACCGCGAGAGTCAGCGCCTCAGGTGCACGAGTTGGTTCAGCCATGCCATCGCGCACTGGCAGCAGATTCGTTTGCATGCCAAACGAGAAAGCGGCGATGCTGAAGAACGAGGCGACGCCAGAGAGGTCTGGCAGCTCGAGCAGCTGCTGGGGCGGCGACGGCATCCCGAAACGCGCGACCCCGCTCGCCGCGACGACGAGCAAGCCAAATGTGATCACGGAGAGGCCAACGCCGGCGACGACGGCCAGGCGGGAGAGGTCGCGCAACAGCGCCAGCGGCACGAGGCAGCCGCCACTTAACAGCACCAGCACACTGTAGCTGTCGCCAAATGGCAGCGCCATGCGCGGCACGATTTCCTCCACCAAGTGGGCTGCTGACACCTGCATCGAGGCGCATACGCCGGTGAGCAGCAAGCAGACCGACACGTCGAGCAGGAGCACGCCGCTAGCGCCGAGCGCGGCATGTGCGACTGCCGAGTAGCCGGTGCGTGAGGCTCGCGCCTCAGACGTGGGGAGCGCCTCATACGCCTCCAGAAGCTGCTGCGAGGTGATCAAGTTCCACAATCCGAGAAGACACATTGACGGCACTGCGAGCACACCGCCTTGAAGATGTGCATAGGGCAGCGCCAGGATGCCTCCGCCGATACAGGTCTTGGCAATCGTCAGCGTTGCCTCTGCGACACTTACACCAGCCCTCCCGCCAGCGGTGGAGGACAGTGGGAAGCTATACTTGGCACGAAGCGTCGCAAGCCTTTCGAAGCTAGGTCGCCTTCGGATGGGAGGCGTGATCATCCTCGAGAACCAGCGCGGGCGGCGGCCGACGAGAAATTATCAAGGGTGTCGGGCCCCGCGGGAAAAATTGGGAGTTCCGGGGCGCAGCCCCGGAGTTCCGGGGGTGGGGGCGTAGCCCCCCAGAGGATGTATATAGCAAGCCTACACACAACCCGACACGAATAGAACCTCCCCGAAACTCATGCACGCGCTCGGCGCTCGCCTTCTGCGCCTCTGACCATCGCGAGGTCGAACTCTTCGCAGCGAACAGATCCGCAGCCACGTCTTCGTGTCCGCGTTGAATTTCCTGTTGCCCTTCTTCCAAACGAGCGCGCGCGTGCGTCAAGTCGATCGCCCAATCGCTCAGATGGTCAACACCGCGCCTTGACGTGAACGTGGAACACCTCGTGCTCCACATCGGCATTGGCCTCCGCGCTGGTGAACTCGTGGACTTTTCTTTGGTGTATCAAGTGCCCTATCTTCGCCTTGATCTTCTTGTACCACTCAGCTTGGTCGCTGTTGTCGCCGTTCAAGTCCTGAGTGCAGGCGTACGAGGCGAAGGCATCAACAGGCAAGCAGCAAAGCAGGCAAAGCAGGCGGACGCGCGGCGCAGGCGCGCGCGCTCAGCACAGGCACACGCGCGGCGGGCCAACCCCGATACGCAGAGCATTGCTCAAAACGCCATTGGGTGCTTGGATCCCTTGCCGTCAGCAGCAGCAGCTGGCTGGCGGGAGCCAGGCAAGCAGGCAGACGCGTGGCGCACACGGCGCAGGCGCGCGCGCGCGCGCTCAGCAGGCAAGCCAGGCAAGCAAGCGCACACGGCGCAGGCGCGCGAGCTCACCTTTGTACTCTGCTCCGTCGAGTGCTGGAAGCGCTTCTTGAGGTCGTGGATCATGCCGCCCCAGTTTCTCGAGAGCCACGATGCTTGCCCGCGTTTGTTTTGCCTTTCGGAATGAGGTAGATGCTCGTCACAAACGTCGCGTTGAACTCGTTGATCTCGTTGGCAGACAAACTCCTCCGGCACCGAATGCCCACTTGGCGCCCCATTTCGCAGCTCTGGATTCGAGGTGGCAATGACCTCGAGGAATGCGTCGCCGATCTAGTTGTGCGACGCGATGTTGCTGGCATTCGACGTCGACGCACCGTCCATCGTCATCGCCGTCATCGCCGCCGTTGGAGGCATCCCCGGAACTCGCCCCGGAGGCCCTTCTTCAAGCGCCCAAGCTCCGGGCGGGTTGAGGTAGCCTTCGCCCCTTCGAATGCAACAGGTTCTTGCTTTCCCACAGCAGTTTTCGCCGATCCCCGGAGAAGCCCGGAATTCCGACTCCGTCTTGAAAACTTTTCCATCTCGCGAGCGGCAGCGCACATTCGTATCTGCGTGGCGTCCCCGCGTTGTCGTTGCACGACATTTTCCGCCCGTCACAGCGCGCCCTTGGAGTTCACAATCGCGGCGAGCCTCGACCCCTTGGCTGGTCTCGCATGACGATGACCGGCAGCAGCTTGTGGCGAGCCTGGCGTTCCCTCGGCAGCCCACGCCACGTGGCGGCGCCCATGGTCGACGCGAGCGACCTAGCGTTCCGCACGCTCTGCCGAGAGCACGGCTGCGAGTTGGCATTCACACCCATGCTCAACGCACGGCTCATGGTCTCGGAGCCCGCTTACTCGCGGAGAACATTCGACCCGGGTGGCAGTGCGGACCGTCCTCTCGTGACGCAGCTCGCAGGTCATGACCCAGATCATCTTGCAGCCGCCGCGCGGCTTTGCAGTGACGACTCAGATGTTATCGACCTGAACCTAGGATGCCCGCAGGAGATCGCGGAGGCGGGAAATTATGGCGCCTTTCTGCTCGAGAACACGCCAGAGCTCGCGCTCGAGTGTGTTCGAGCTCTGTGCCAACGGACCGAGCGGCCAGTGAGCGTCAAGATGCGTCTGCAAACAACGCATGCGCGGACGATCAAGATGGCCTTGAAGCTGCAAGACGCCGGTGTCAGCGCACTAACCCTTCATGGGCGATCCCGGCTTCAGACCCGCCGGCAACTTGGAATCGGCGCCGCCGACTGGGATACGATCCGAGACGTCGTGGCTGCGCTCGCCGTGCCTGTCATTGCGAACGGCGGCGTGGCCACTTCACGGTGTGCTGCTTCACTACTTGAGCACACCGGCGCGGCGGCCGTCATGGTGGGCGAGGCTCTGCTTGAGAACCCGGCTCTCTTCTCCTCCAACCGTCGGCCGGACGGTTCGTACGTCGACCAGGATGCTCTTGCGGCGCGCTATCTGGAGCTGTGCGCCATGTACCCCCCGAGGCGGGGCTTTGGCCACGTCAAGGAGCATTGCCGGCGGATGCTGTATGCGGCGTGGGCGCAGTGGCCCGATCTGGCTGACGAGCTCTATGTCTCGGCGGATCTCGCTGCCATCGAGTCGGTCGTACGCCGCCTCGCAGCCCGTGGATGGGATCAGCCTCGCTTCCACATGGAGGATGAGCAGCATCACGGTCTCTCCTGGTACATGCGCCGTCGCTCCTCCGAAGACGACAACCACGACGGCCAAGAGCCGCGGCAGTCGCGCAGCCCACGCAAGCGCGACGTCGAGCATGCTGCCTGGGTTAAGCGCTACCTGGCCAAGAGCGCTGCCAAGCGGCACGGCGCGGCGAGAAAGCGGCTATCAAGGGAATAGTCTTCGTACCGTAGTAAATCTCCTTTGGATCTTAGTTTACGGGGATAATTACCTGTAGACCGGTAGTGTATATAGGTATGTTATAACATTCGGAGTGCGAGTCCGGAGAGTCGACTCAGTCAAACCCACTGCGCGGCCACCGGCCTTACGACCGGGCCGATGGCTGCGAGCGAAGAGAACGGAAGAACCGGGGGCTCTTACGCGCTGGTGTGCAGCAGTCCAAGCTCGGCCTCGATCAACTCAAGGCGGTCGTGGAACTTGAGCTCTTCGCCCAGCGACAGCCCCAACGTTTCCGCTGCCTTGTTCACAATCTGCGCTATGTGGAGGTCAGTACTGTGGAAGTTGAGAATGTTGGCCAGCCGATTGGCGCGAGTACGTATGTCCCTTACTCCAACAGGTGCTGACGCCACATGCAGCCCGAACTTCATGCTGGATGGCTTGGTGTCCCGGGGGGTCCCATCGCCGGATTCGGATTGGCCGTGGCGTCCATGTCCACTCACCTCCAATGCGCCTGATGTGCGGCGGCGATCTTGGGCGATCTTGCCAGCACCTCCGGCGGATCGGAGGTGAGTGCGCGCCACAGCGGTTCTAGGACGCGCGTGTGGTTGCATGAGCTTGACAAGGGATTCGATGGCTGAATCGCTTATAGGGTCCTTTGCCATGTCAGCATACATCGTCGAGCCCAAAACCATCCCGACTGGCCCAGACCAATGGGCTCCGAGGTCGGCATCGAATCGGACTGCGATCATCTTCTGTGCATGGGCTTGGCTTGCGTACATGAACTCGCGGCGACAGTTGTCAGTGATTGTACCACCTTGGACTTTATCAATGTATTCTCTCGTCACGAACACGAGGACGACGTCCGACTCGTCGATACCTTTGCACATGGCGTCGAGAATATTGCCCTTCATGTGCGTCTCGTCTAACCAGACGTCGACTCCACGTTCCCTGAGCACAGTGCACAGTCTGACCACTCGCTTGTGGTTGAGCGCGTCGCTTCCCCAGTTGTGCGATGCGAAAGCCTTAATGGGAGCTTGCATGAATCCAATTGAAGGAGCGACACATGTCGGGACCAACCGGAATGCTCTGAAAGCGTCACCTTCTTTGGCAAGTTCCAGGAGGCGGTCAGGCTGCTGCTCGGCTTTACCCTTTCTATCCGGATAGTGTGGGTGTGTAACTTTCGATGTTTGGGGCGCCGATGTAACTCGGGGTCCAACACATGTGTCTCGTGTAGTCTCGTGGGGAACGCAGAGCTGAACGGGCGCGCCGCGGCGGGCTCACACGATGCGCTCGAGCTCCTTAGCATAGGAGAGCGTCTCCTGGATGAGCTGCGCGGACGGCAGCTTCTGCGTGGGCTGCTCCTCCTCGGCCTTCGAGAAGGCGACGGTCTTGCCGTCGAGGCGCCAGCCGCGCTGCTCGACGAACTCGGCGAGGGCTTCGCCAGAGGTGAGCATGAGCATGCTCTGCAGCTCCGAGGCCGCGATGGACGTGTAGGCTTTCTCGGAGCACTCGGCGATCTCCTCGCGCACCGTATCCACGAGCATGTCCATGAAGTACCTGCGTGGGGCGGGGCGACCGGAACACGATGATTGCGCAGAGATCCGCGCGGCCGCGCGAGCTGCGTTCCGCGAGGCACTCATGCCAATGGGCCGAGGGTGGCGATGCCGACAGGGGAAGGGATTGGATGAAGGCGCGACTCACATGCCCTCCTGCGAGAAGACGCCCGTCCGTCTTCGCAGACAGTACCTTGTGGTATGAGCCCTCCATGATGTGCTGCTCGAGCTGCGCGGGGTACTTGATGTAGATGTTGGCGTGCTGCAGCTCGGTCGGGATCAGCTCGAGCTCGGTGTGGAACTCAGCAATGCGGTTCTGCGCGAGCAGCCGCAGCAGGTTGAGGCCGAGGATGGGAAACTGCCGCTGCGACGGCGTCAATATCGACGCGTCGGAGTAGTACACCTTGAGCTGCGCGACGTACCGCTCAAAGGCGGGGATGTCCATCTGCCGGATGGACAGCAGCGCGCCATGCTCCAGGATCTCGCGAGCGACGAGCAACTCCTCGTGAACCAACACACGATCAACAGGGGAGGGCGCCGCGGCCATTGCATGCGGCTGCACATAGCGCGCACACGCGCACACGTCGCAGGCGTCAGCAGAGGCAGCGCTCTCGCAGAGGGTCCTGGGCTTGGTGTGACCGCCGCTCTGGCCACTCACCAGCGATGTGAAAGAGAGCATGGCGATCTTGAGCTTCGCGAGCATGGCGATCGCCTCGTCCGCCTTGGTCTCGCCGGCGTCGTAGCATTTCTTGAGTTGGTCGAAGAGGCTCACCACCGACGCGAGGTGGGCGGCAGCCATGCCGAAGCGAGTCGGCGGAAAAAGGGCTGTGTGAATTCACGGAAGCGACCGTTGCTTCGACCCATCGAAAATAAAGATTTTCATGAACACACAAAGCGCATAACGCGGTGAAAAGAAGCGCGGGCTTTTTCCAATGGCGACGTCGTGCAATGCGCCGCCAGCTAGCACGGCGGCGGCATGGCTGCAGCTCGGCCTCGAGCTCCAGCACGAGGCGCCCGAGCGCGCGCGCGCGTGCTTTGCCGACGCCGCGCGCGCCGATCCGCACGCGCACGCGCCGCCACTGCACTATGGGCTGCTCACGCTGCAGGTGCAGCCATATGCAACAGCGGAGGTGGCTGTGCACCTGCACGCAGCCGCGCGGTTGGGGCTCGCAGAGGCAAACGTGAGTGCCGTCGCTGCCGCGCTGCGCGGCCTCGGCGTCGCGCACGAGAACGCCGGCGAGTGGAAGGTTGCGGCTGCCTCGTACGAAGACGCGCTCTCGCTTGTGCCGCGCGACTGCGCAGCGAGTGCCGGGCTCGCAAACGTGCGGTCGGCCATCGGCGAGTACGTGGAAGCGGTCGAGGTGCTCCGTGCGGCCCTCGCGGAGGATCACGCGTGCCCACCCGCGCATCACGGGCTCGCACGGCTGCTCCGCCATCTGGGCGACGCAGCCGGGGCCCTGCGCCACGCGCATGCGGCGCTCGAGCTGCGGCCATTCGACGCGTCCTATGAGGCGACGCTGCGCGCGCTGCGCGGCGACGGCGTGCCGCCCGATGCGCTGAGCTACGGCGCAGCGAGCGACATCTCGGCCACCGCGGTGCCCTCGGCAGCAGCGGCGATGGCGGTGGCGAGCGCAGCGTGCGGCGCGCAAAGCGGCTGGACGCCGCCGCCGCTGCCGGCTGACTTAACGCCAAGCGGCGGGCGTTGCCCCGCGGGCGGCGCGCACGGCGTCCTGCTGGTCAACCCCTTTGAAGAGGGTTGCTTTCACGACGATCTTCGCGCCAACGTGCGCCAAGACTACCACTCCTGCGGCCAGTTCAACAATGTGCTCGCCTCACTCATCCACATGCTCGCCCTCTCACGGCTGCTGTGCCGGCCGCTGGTGCTGCCGGGCTTCTTCGTGCGCTTTGGCGCGCGCCTCACGCGCGTCTCCGCCTTTACCGAGCGCTGGCTGCCTACCTCGCACTTTTTCAACCTGACCGCCCTCCGCCAAGCCGGCTTCGACGTACGCGAGTTACGCGAGTGGTTACCCGAGGGGCAGGCACGCGAACTGCCCCGGCTCCATTGCCGCGCCGTTGGCTCAGGACCGCCGCAGATGCGCTTCTTCGCGTTCCACAACATCAGCTTCGCCACGAAGCTGCCCGCCAAGTTCCCTCACTTTCTGCAGCAGCAGTCTGAGCTGCGGTGGGTGAGCGACGACGCCAGCCGCCACGGCTACTTTTCGCGCTTCGAGGCGGGATTGGGTGCCAAGTGGTGGCGCGCGACGTACGGTGACGAGGCGTCTGAGGTACTTGCCTTCGACGCCGCGCCGTCCGTGGGCATGGGGATGGACCACTTGCGCTGGGACGAGGCGTTGCGGTACACGCGTGGCCACCTGCGGTACGTTGGGCCGATTCATGCCGAGGCGACGCGCGTGCGCACCGCCCTTTTCGGCACGGCGCCCTTTTTGGCAGTCCACATCCGTCGCGGCGCCGATCGGCTGCATGACTTTTGCCATACTGCATGGGGGCAACGCTGCTTTGGCTGGAACATCACGATGGACATGTGCTACCCCTCGACGGAGGCGGTCGCCAGGAGAATCGTCGCGGCGCGCGACCAGTGGGGCATCGCGCCAGGCAACATCTTTCTGGCCACCGACTCGCCGAGCCCTGAGCTCTTTGAAGACCTTCTTAGGGAGCGGCACGGCATCAGCTTCGCGCGCTACGGCCAGCCGAGCGCCCAGCCAACCGCCGCTGATGCCACATCGTCCGCCGTCGAGGCTGCCGCTCGAGCCGCCATCGCCGCTGGGCGTCGGTACGGGCCGCCTCCCGCGCTCGGTGACGAGTTCGCTCTCACCGTCGACCAGACCATCTGCGCCGCGGCGCCCTACTTTTTAGGGAACGTACCCTCGACGGTGACGGCCACCATCGTGCAAGAGCGCGACGCGGTCGGCTGGGGGCGTGAGCGCACCACCTTCTTCGGCTTCGGCGAGCCCGAGCTCGAGCAGTTCCGAAACTGGGAGCCGAGCCATGCGTTCGCGGCCCACTACGCGACGCGTGGCAGCGGCTGCATGCCCGGGCTTGCCACGTGAGCACCGTGTTGTCGAAGGTCGCATGTGCGCGCGCCTGTTGTAGTCACTGTGTCTGAGGCTCGCGTCGAACGCGCCGAGTGAGACGACGTCGACAACGCGCCGTCCGGTCGCAAGTTGTAAGGCTAAGGGCGAGGGCGTCAGGAAACAGGAGACGAGACCGAGACTTTATAGACGATTAGTGCGGGTTCATCGGTCGAAGTGCACGGCAAATAGCTAAGTCGCCATAGTGGCGCGGTACATGTACCGGGTACTGTACCGTACTGCTTTTTGGAGCGCCGTACCGGGCACAGATCGCGTGTGCAAAGCCGACGAGCGAATGCGTATGAGTCCCAAGCGCACGAGTGCGAGCCCCAAGCGCGCGAGTGCCAGCCCCAAGCGCGGACAACGTACGTCTCACAACAGTGGATCGGGTCCAAGGATTGTATTCGCCACCGTTGGCACGACCCAGTTCGACGAGCTGACGACCACGCTGCTCTCGGACGAGGTGCTCTCCACACTGGCCGCACAAGGCTACACAAGGCTCGTGATGCAGCTCGGCCGAGGCACGGAACCGTCACTGCCGTCATCGCCACCGCCGCCGCTGCAGATTGACTGGTGCGCGATGAGCACGCTGATATTGCGCCTCGTCCTGCAACCAGCCTCAGACGCACCATCATTCAACACTGTGCCGTTCGATTCTCATAACTCGTACCAGGTACCGCTTCAAGCCGTCTCTCGACGACGACATGCGAAGTGCCGCGCTGATCATCAGCCATGCGGGCGCGGGGTCGATCCTCGAGGGCATGCGGCTTCGTGCGATCATGGTAGTCGTCGTCAACGACGCTCTGATGCACAACCACCAGCAGGAGCTCGCCGGCGAGCTGCACGAGCGACGGCACCTGCTCTCAACGGTCCCGAGCCAGCTGGCTGTGACACTCCGCGACCTGGGCCAGAAGCCACCGGCGTTCGAGCCATGGCCGCCCGCGGATGAAACGGCCTTCCCTCGCTTCCTTGCGACGGAGCTCGGTTTGTAGGCTCCACTACCCGCGGACGCGAGCGTCTCGATTCTACGCGGTAAAGACACGGCTTTACGCGCACCTCTCATCAACCGCCATTTCGCCAATGTAGAGAGAGCTTTCACCTATTCATTTTCGATTCGTTCATTAACGCGTCTCACCCGACCCGTGGCCTCAGTTACTACATAAACAACAGACAACCATACGGAAGCCTATCGAATGTGCTCCGAATGAAACTGAACTGAACTGAACTGAACTGAACTGAACTGAACTGAATAACTGAACTGAACTGAACTGAACTGAACTGCTGCAGCACGCCCAAGTCGGCGCTTTAGTGAGAATGGCCATCGCCTTGATCTCCGCGGCTCTGAGTGCTGTGCCGACTCGCAGTCTGCCGCCCCTAATCTCGGCGGCACGCCTAGCGATACAGAATTGGCCCACTGACGCCGCTGAGCTGCGTCCTCTATTCTATCTCCCGCTAGAGCACCTCCAAAAGGCAAGGCTATCAAGCGGCGCGCCCTTGCGGCCTGAGGCACAGGCGATTGCTTCAGATGTGAACGCTGCCATCGAGTCGCTTGGCGGCTCCGATCATGCAAAGGTTGCGGTGGCTCTCCTCATGCTTGCAGGAGGCGGCGCGGACGAATGCCACGCACTCGTGACTCCACTGTCTTGGCCTGATGGTACGACGTTCGGAGGTCCTCCCGTCTATGGGAGCGAAGCGGCGTCAGAGGCTACTCATGCACACGCACTCGTTCACCGCCGTGAGGCTGTTCACGTCGGCGAATTCGGGACGGGCTGGCACAATTCTGCCTTCTGGTACGGGCAGGCTGGCAATACAGAGCGAATGGAGCTCCTGCGACGAAGAGCGCGAGAGCTGGCAGCTGAGAATGGATACCCCGAGTGGCAGCGATGGGCTGAGGCTACCTTGCTTGTCACATGGCAGCCCAAGGCGCTGAATGGCCTGTTGAATGACGCGATCGTCGATACCAGCAGACGCGGAGCACCATCAGCGAACATCCCAGGCAGCCTCGGTCAGCTCGCGTCAGTGCTCGCCACGCTTGAGCTGACCATGCTCTTGGACGACTGCCTCGAACGATGTTGTGTCGCCAAGTTCGTAGTGCCCCACGACACTTTTCCGCAGGTGGGCGAACAACGTACTTACTAGTCTTTTCACATTTAGATTACGCGGGTCGTTATAAGATATGAGCGAGGTATCAGTACTTGTGTTGACCGAGGGGTGCGGAGCCGTCCTTTGAGACTGTGGTGTGGTGAGCGCGGGGGGACCGCGACCGCGGCACGAGACGCTTTTCGTTTCACCAGCGCTGTTCACATGTGTTCACAGCCGAGAGTTCGCGCGCGCTCGCACGAGGACGCAGGCTCAGGGCATGATAAACAACAACGTCAAGATCAAAACTATGATGGTGTTGCTGGGCTCGCACCGAGTCGATGCATACGCGTTGTCATCGTTCCCGCGAGCACCGCGGATCCGTGCGATACGGAGTTCAGCGTCTTCCGCAAGCAACAGTACCAATGGCCTGGGTGCTGAGGCCAGTAAGTTCTTTGGGGGTGCGATTGAGGGTGCCATGCAGCAGATCACGGGCGATCGTACCTGTGCGCTCCTGGAATCGAACCCTGCACCTTTGATGGCCGGCTGAGCCACAGTCGATTGCATCATCCATGTGGCAGATAAATTTGGCGATCTGACCAAGCGCACAGTGGCGGGGCTGACTGGAAAGGATGCGTCAGATTACAAGTTCGGCGACATTACGCGGAAGGCATTCACGAATTTCACCGGAAAGGATCTCGAGGAGTACGAGTTCGGCGACCTAACGCGCACAGCTCTGTCGGCTGCTGACGGAGCTCTTGCAGACGTACGCGACCGCTACTTTGACGACCTCCCTGCTGCTCTGTGGAAACGGCTATTCGTTGGCTTGAGTCAGGGGCAGCGTGATGACTTAATTGTATCCATTGTCCAGTATGCGGCGGTCGCGACCCTCGCGTACTCGTTCATCGCGAATCTGCAGCTCAGCTTGACGATAGCGGCTGCCTGGTGAGTGCGCAGCTTCGACCGATCCCTCATGCCAAAGCCTGCATCTCACTCATGCCTTGACCCCTGCATCTCACTCATGCCTTGGCCCCTGCATCTCACTCATGCCTTGGCCCAAGCCTGCATGTCGCTCATCCCATTTAGGATCTCGACGATCATGAGGTCAGCGCTCTCCCCACTGGCTCCGGGCCAGTGGATCGCGTTCATGAGCCAATTGGCCTCCATCCGCCTCGTACTCGAGGCGCCCCTGCTGCCCGCACGCATCGTGCTGGGCTTGCTGCTCACACCAACCTATCGCAACTTCACGATGCGCCTCCGGCAAGCGCTGCCGCTGCGAGAGAGCGAGCCGGTGCTCAACCGCGCCCTGGCTATCGTCGCCGCATGGGGGCTTGGAAACGCTGCGGCGGCTCTCCCGGCGGCTCTCGTGGTGACGTTGGTCAGCAAGCTCATTGGCGTGCCAATCTTCGTCTAGCGCAGGTAGATTGCACCTGCATTGTTAGGCACATTGTGGTTTTGCCCGTGTACGAGTACGTCGAACGTTTTACCGAGCAGGGGCGTGTAACGCGAGCTGCACACGGGGCCGGACAAACATCATCATCAAGCCTTCGATTGAACATATGACGTTCCGTCTTCCGACATAGTACATTGATCATCAACATGTCAACAAGTTCAAGTCTAGCGATAAAAGTAAGTAAAACCCGCCAACAGGCAGCGCTACAAGTGGCGAGGGGGGTACCCCCAGGCATACTAAGCGTGTACGGTGCATCAGGATCGGGGCATACTTCTAAAGATGCTGCACTTCTCTAGAAGTATGCCGCTATGCCCCGACCCTGATACTTTTTGCTCTATACTTCCCGCGCTCCCGTGATTGTAAGCCGGCCCGTATTGTATGCATTCACCACCTGTAGACAATTGCGCATCGCGTTCGGGCGGGTACGTCCAGCGTGTGCTAGGTATGTGTCGGTTACAAGTAAACCCTTTCTAGATTCTCGGACGTTTCTTCGCGCCGCGTTGAGCATGCCGCCGTCTGCTGACGTTGTCGAGGAGTTCCACGGACCCCTGGAGTTACCTCGCTTAGTGGCGGCGAGGTCGCTGCGTGCTACTCGAACTCACGCGTTCCCGAGCGGTCACGTCCGGCATACCTTGACCCGCTCGACCCCCCGCCAGCTCATCTCTCGCCAATCCGCTCCCGGCGCAGATGGCAACCGCCAAGAAGTTGGGGGAAATCGCCTGGCAGCCGGTAACTACCAAAGGAGACGGGCCGTCCGCACGCTCGGGGCACAGTATCACAGTGAGTGGCAACAAGGCCATCATCTTTGGTGGCTGCGGCGTCGCCAAAGATGGAAACACCGTCCAGATCTTCAATGAGACGTGGGAGCTCGGCCTCGGTGGCGATGTCTACTCGTGGACGCTCGTCGAGGCCATGGGCGATGAGCCGACGCCCCGCTGGCGCCACACGGCGACGCTGCTCCCAGGCGATGATACCGTGCTCGTCTTCGGCGGCCTCAACAAAGGGATGCGCTTCAACGACTCGTACGTGCTCTCGGTCGCGAAGATGGAGTGGAACATCAAGGAGTGCGCCGGCACGCCCCCGTGCCCGCGCTCGCACCACACCGCGAACCTGGTCACATTCCCGGCCACCGAGGTCGAAGACATCCGCGAGCCTGAGAAGTCGAAGGTGGCCGTGGTCGGCGGCTACGGCGGCCCGGGCACGACGCGTGACTTTTACATGGACGTGCACTTCCTCGAGCTCGACTCGTGGACCTGGGTCAAAGTAGGGAACACCCGCGGTCCTGCGCCCAAGCCACGCTCGGACCACTGCACGTGCACCCGCGGCCCCATCCTGATCGTCTCAGGCGGCCGCGGCTGGTCTGAGGGCAAGACGGACCCCGGCTTCTACGACGACGTCCACTGCTATGACTACGTTAAGAATGAGTGGGTCCTGCCCGACGCATATAACCCCGAGGACGAGAACCCGATCGTGTGGCCCAAGCTGCCCACCAAGCTGTGGAACCACATGGCCATCAACATCGAGAGCGTCCCCTCGGACAGGCTCTTCGTCTTCGGTGGGCAGACGAGCCCGCGCGAGTTCTCCAACCTCGTCTCTTGCATGGACTCGACCAACATGGAGTGGGACACCAAGTTCACGCTCGCGGGCACGTCGCCGAGCCCACGCGAGGACACGGGCTGCGCGTACGACCTGGCCAACGGCAACCTCATCTTCTTCGGCGGCTGGCGCCAGCGCTGGTGGAACGACCTGTTGATCCTCAACGTGGCGGGCGTCGTCGGCCCGCCCTATGCGCTGCAGTCGATGACGCCCGACACGGGCCCGCAGACCGGCGGCACGCCGATTACGCTGTACGGCCTGCGCTTCAAGCAGACGACGCTCGTCTCGGTGCGGTTCACCGACCAAAAGAAGGCTGAGGCCACCGTGGGTGGCGTGTGGATCTCCGAGACGGAGCTGCAGTGCAAGTCACCCGACTTCACCAAGTTTGGCGCGCTCGACGTCACCGTGCGCGTGTCCCTCGGCGGCGACGCGTACACCATCAACGAGGTCAAGTACTCATTCTACGCGAACACGCAGGCCAAGCGTTGCATCGCCTTCGGCCCCGGCCTGCTCCAGAATAACCCGGCGGGCCAGCCGGTCAAGTTTATCATGCAGGCCAAGGACATTGGCGGAAAGCTGCGCTCTACGGGCAACGACCTGATCAACCTGACCATCAAGGGGCCCAACAAGGACGTGCCGCTCGAGGAGACGCCCTTCGGCAACGGCAACATCGTCGACCTGAAAAACGGTCGGTACGAGATCAGCTACTACGTGCCGACCCCTGGCAAGTACCAGGTCACCCTCGGCGTGGACGAGAACCCGTACGATGACGTCGTCGACTTCTCGCCGGTGCGCGGCTTCACGATGAACATCAACTTCGAGGGATGCTGGAGGTCAGTCATGGTCTCGGGCACGCCGGCTAAGCTGCGCGATTACGTCCGCATCTTCACCGATGGCGCCAAGATCTACGTGGTCGTCAAGGACATTGCCAAGGACCCGGGCTTCCCCGACCTCGACACCGACAAGAAGCTTGGGTTTGAGGCTCCGCCCCCCACCGAGGCCCCGGCCGAGGGCGAGGCCGAGGCCGAGCCTCCCGCCGATGAAGAGCCCGCCGCCGAGGAGGAGGCACCGCCGCCCGAGGCACCGCCGCCCGAGGCGGCCCCGCCTCCGGCCGAGGGAGGAGCAGATGCGCCGCCGCCGCCCGAGGTGATCCCCGACATGATCTACACGCTCGACCCGGCGACGGGCGCCTGGTCGTCCGCGTTGCTTGAGCAGTCGGAGGTCAAGGAGATGGACCTCTTCGCGCGGCGCACCGCCTACATCGAGACGCTCAACAAGATGGGTGTGCCCTCGAAGCTCGCGCGCGCCATGTTCCGGCCGAAGACTATGCTAGAGGACTGGTCGATCGAGGGCGTCGGCGGCGACGCGCCCACGGCTCGCTTTGGCTGGAAGCTCGAGATCATCAAGGATAAGCTGTACATCTATGGCGGCAGCACAGACCCCACTGCAAAGGATGTGACGTACTACGACGACATCTACAGCCTCGACATGAAGGCTAAGCTGTGGACGCGCATCTACCGGTGCGGCATTGACTCCACGCTCGCCAAGGCGCGCCACAACATCATCGTCGGCATGGAGATGCCAGTCGTCGTGTCGATGGCGATGGGCCCGGCGGGCGGGATGCTCGAGGTCGTCGACAAGCTTGACATTGCGCCGATGCTCAACCCGAAAAAAGGCGACTTCAAGGACACGATGACCGAGTACGTCAAGCAGTCGCTCGAGGACCTGGGCAAGGAGATGATCAAGACCAACCAAAACCTCAACAAGGGCGCAACGCTGCAGCCAGGCGACATTCGGCAGCTCAAGGACGTCATGTCCGCGCTCAAGGTCATCAAGGACCGTGGCGTCGATATCCAGTTCCTTCTCGACCAGACGCAAGAGACGATAAACTACATGATCCTCCACAACATGGGCAAGACCGCACCGATCCAGAAGAAGCTCGACTCGGTGCAGGAGGAGTTCAACGTCGCATCCAAGGCTGCGCCCATAGTGCGCAAGCAGATCAAGCCGCTGCAGGACGACGAGGCGAAGAACGTGATGAACGAAATCGCGAAGCTCGAGGAGGAGCTCGACAAGCACCACAAGAAGCTGCTTGCCGACGACGTCTTCAAGATCGACAACGGCGCCGAGAAGTCGTACGCGAAGCTGCTCGAGCACCTGGTCCTCGTCGTCGAGCGCGAGGGCGAAGTCTCCAAGCTTGTCGATCTGGGCACCCTCTTCGAGTTCCCCGAGCGCACCGAGAAGATCCGCGCCGAGGTGGCTGACATGCGCGGCGACCTGCTCAAGTGCAAGTCGCTCTGGGACCTCGAGCAGATGGTCAACTTCCAACTCGAGGAGTGGAAGAAGCTGCTCTGGGACCAGATCAACGGCGGCGCGCTCGAGGAGGAGACCAAGACCTTCCAGAAGATCGTCAAGGGCATGGACAAGGCTGTGCGCAACTGGGACGTCTACTTGGGCATCGATGCGGTCATCAAGAACTTCCTCGTCTCGGTTCCGTGCATCTCGGAGCTCAAGTCGCCCTCGATGCGACAGCGCCATTGGACCAGGCTCATGCAAGTCACCGGCAAGCAGATCGCCGTCACGGATGGCAAGTTCGACCCGGCCTTTTGCCTCGCCGACATGCTCCGGCTCGAGCTGTACAAGTTCGTCGACGACGTCGGCGAGGTGGTCGACCAGGCCAACAAGGAGGACAAGATGGAGCAGACGCTCGGCAAGCTCGCCGAGACGTGGACTACGGTCAAGTTTGGCCTTGAGACAAAGATGGCCTCGGGCAATGTCGAAGTGCACCTAATCAATCTCGCCGAGGAGAATTTTGAGATGCTCGAGGAGAATCAGCTCGTGGTGCAGGGTATGATGGCGTCCAAGTACCTCGCCACCTTCGAGGCGCTCGTCGTCGGCTGGCAAAAGAAGCTCTCGGCCGTCTCGGACGTGCTCGGCCAGATGTCCGAGACGCAGCGCAAGTGGGCGTACCTCGAGACCCTCTTCATCGGTTCGGACGAGGTGAAGAAGGAGCTGCCCATGGACGCCGAGCGCTTCGCCAATGTTGACGTCCTCTTCAAGGAGCTCTTGCTGCACTTCAAGAAGGACCCGAACTGTGTCATTAGCTGCGCCAAGGAGGGGCTCATGAAGCAGCTCGAGGGCGTCGCGGCTGACCTCGAGCTTTGCGAGAAGGCCCTGAGCGACTTCCTCGACGCAAAGCGCGCCATCTTCCCGCGCTTCTACTTCGCATCCCAGGTCATGCTCCTCGACATCCTGTCCAACGGCAACCGGCCGTGGGTTGTGATGAAGAACATCAACGCCATCTGCCAGGGTGTCGCAGGCGTCGCGCTCGAGGGAACGCCCGGCGAGGAGCGCTCCGTGATCTCGTTCACCTCCAACGAGGGCGAGAAGTGCAAGATGAACAACCTCGGCACCCTCACGCTCAACGGCAAGGTGGAGAACTACTTCAACCAGCTCATCGACAAGATGCGCAACGAGATGCGCGCGCAGCTCGGCAAGGCCATCGATGACTACTACACCACCGGCAAGAACGGCGACGACCGCCCGACGTGGATCTGCAACAACCACATCGCGCAGCTCTCGCTCGTGACGACGCAGCAGCAGTGGACGCTGTGCACCGATGCCGCGCTCAACAAGCTCATGGATGGCAGCGACCCGGGTGCGCTCAAGACGTACTACGCGTTCCAGCTCGAGATGCTCTCCGGCGTGATCACCATGGTGCAGGGCGAGCTTCAGAAGCTCCACCGCCGCGCCGCGATGAACGTGATCACCCTCGAGGCCCACTCGCGTGACATCAACTACAAACTCGACGTCATGGGTGTCGACCGCCCCGACCACTTCGAGTGGCTCGGCCAGCTCAAGACGCGCTGGGAGAAGCACGTGGGCCACGGCGGTCAAAACCCGGAGCTCGACAGGGGCGAGGCGGTCGACGCTGTGCTGTACATCTGCGACGCCCTTTTCCGCTACTCGTTCGAGTACCTCGGCTGCGCGGGCCGCCTCGTGATCACGCCGCTCACCGATCGCATCTACATCACCGCCACGCAGTCGGCGCACTTGATCCTCGGCTGCGCGCCGCAGGGCCCCGCCGGCACCGGCAAAACCGAGTCGACCAAGGATCTCTCCGCCCAGCTCGGCAAGACGGTGTACGTGTTCAACTGCGGCCCCGAGATGGACTACCTCACCATGAACGACATCTTCAAGGGCCTAGCCTCGTCGGGCTCGTGGGGCTGCTTCGACGAGTTCAACCGGCTCGCAGCCGAGGTGCTCTCGGTGTGCACCATCCAGTGGAAGTGCTGCCTCGATGGCATGCGTGCGGGCGGCAACACGTTCCGCTTCATTGGCGTCGAGCTCTACCTGCACTACGACGGCTGCATGTCGTTCATCACGATGAACCCCGGCTACCTTGGGCGCCAGGAGCTGCCCGAGTCGCTCAAGGTGCTCTTCCGCCCCGTGACTGTGATGGTCCCCGACTTCCAGCTCATCATGGAGAACATGCTCATGTCCGAGGGCTACACGACCGCCGCCGAGCTCGGCAAGAAGTTTTACACGCTGTACAAGCTCTCGGGCGACTTGCTCGGTGGAAACCCGTCGCCACCCGGCAAGCAGCTGCACTATGACTGGGGCCTGCGCGCCATCGGCTCGGTGCTCAAGGTCGCGGGCGCCTTCCTCCGTGCCGAGAAGAATATGCTCTCCTCCGTCGATGGGCCGACCATGCCGGCGCACCTTAAGCGCGACGGACCCAACGGCCCTGGCAAGAAGGGACTCTTCCCTGACGTCTATGAGCAGGGCCTGCTCATGCGCGCGCTGCGCGACTTCAACCTCTCCAAGATTGCGGGCGACGACGCGATCGTCTTCATGGGTCTCATCAAGGACCTCTTCGGCGACGTCTTCGACCTCATGCCCCGCATGCGCGACTATGAATTCGAGAAGCTCATCGCGGATACGGCTACGGAGCTCGACACGAGTGGGCGCTTGGGAGGCGGTGGTGTCATGGGCTCGCGCTTCCCACCAATGCTGCAGCCGGAGGCTTACTTCATCGCTAATGTGGTCGACTTGCAGGACCTGCTCTTCCTGCGCCATTCGGTCTTCTGCATTGGCCTGTCGGGCTCGAACAAGTCGATGTCGTGGCAGACGCTCGCGCGCGTGTGGACCAAGGGCGGCAAGATGGGCAAGACTGTGTGGAAGGACCTCAACCCGAAGGCCATCACGCCCAACGAGCTGTACGGCTTCATCAACATGGCCACGCGCGAGTGGAAGGATGGCCTGCTCTCGTCGACGATGCGTGACATGCAGAACGCGACCGACTCCAACCCGAAGTGGCTCATCCTCGACGGTGACCTCGATGCCAACTGGATCGAGAACATGAACTCGGTGATGGACGACAACCGTCTTCTCACGCTCGCCTCCAACGAGCGCATCCGTGTGCTGCAGAACATGAAGCTCATCTTCGAAATCCGTGACCTCTTGTTCGCGTCGCCCGCGACCGTCACGCGCGCGGGCGTGCTCTACATCTCGGACTTGGCGCAGTGGAAGAACTACGTGCAGTCGTGGATTGATTGGTGGTCGGCCGAGGAGCCAGTCTCCGTCAAGGGCGAGGCGCGCAAGGCGCGCAAGGCCAAGGCCGAGGAGCTCTTCGCCAGGTACTGTGCGCCGACGCTGCTTGAGCTCTCGCTCAACTACAAGCACGTGACGCCACTGCTCGACTTCGGCATGGTGCAGGCGATCACCAACTTTTTGCAGGCGCTCTGGACCGTCGAGAACCTGGGCACTAAGGACGCTGAGATGATGGAGATCTACTTTGTCTTCTCCGCCGTGTGGGCCTTTGGCGGCGCCATGTCGATCACGAGCGGCGTCGATTATCGCAAGAAGTTTTCGCAGTACTGGAAGGACACGTACAAGACGATCAAGTTCCCGCACCGCGGCGAGGTCTTCGACGTCTACGTCGACAAGGCAAAGAAGGACTTCGCCTCGTGGTCCGACGTGGTGCCCGAGCTGGCGTTCGACTCGGCTACAACCAAGATGTCGGTTGTGACCGTGCCCACCATGGAGACGGTCGCCATCTCCTTCTGGCTCGACCAGCTCCTCCCGAACAAGTTCGGCATGATGCTCATCGGCTCGGCCGGCTGCGGCAAGACCGCCATGATCAACGGCAAGCTGCGCAGCCTGCCCGATGAGTTCGGTTCGCTCACCATCAACATCTCGTACTTCACGAACGCTAACTTGTTCTCGAAGGTCATCGAGGCGCCGCTCGAAAAGAAGGCGGGTAAGAACTTTGGCCCGCCCGGAAACAAGAAGCTCATCTACTTCGTGGACGATCTCAACATGGCGGCGCTCGACAACTATGGCACCGCCTCGAACATCTCGCTCATGCGCCAGCACGCGGGCTACGGCCACATCTACGACCTGAACAAGTTGACGGAGAAAGTGCTGCTCAACACGCAGTACCTCTCTGCCATGAACCCAACCGCGGGCTCGTTCGTCATCAACCCGCGTCTGCAGCGCCTCTTTGCCACGTACGCCGTCGGCTTCCCCTCGAGCGAGGCGCTCTCGACCATCTACCAAACCTTCCTCATGGGCCACCTCTCCAAGTTCACCCCGGAGTGCCAGGAGGCAGGCAAGCCGCTCGTGCAGGCAGCACTGCAGCTGCACAAGGCGGTGATGCGCACCTTCCGCAAGACGGCCACCAACTTCCACTACGAGTTCAACGTGCGCCACATGGCGGGTGTCTTCCAGGGCATGCTCATGGGCCAGGCCGGCCAGGTCACCGAGCCGCTCAAGCTTGCGCAGCTCTGGCTACACGAGTCCGAGCGCGTGTACGGCGACCGTCTCGTGAGCACTTCGGACCTGAAGAAGTACCAGGATTGCGCCAAGGAGCAGGCCACCAAGTTCTTCAAGGAGCTGTCGGGCCCGAATCTCTTCTGCAACCCGCTCATCTTCTGCCACTTTGCGCAGGGCGTGGGCGACAAGATCTACGACAAGGTTGCGAGCTTCCCCGACCTGTCAGGCCTGCTCAACGGCGCGCTCGCCGAGTACAACGAGACCAACGCCGCGATGAACCTCGTGCTCTTCGAGGACGCCATGCGCCACGTGTGCCGCATTTCGCGCATCATCGAGAGCAGCGGCGGCCACGCGCTCATGGTCGGTGTCGGCGGCATGGGCAAGCAGTCGCTCGCGCGCCTCGCCACCTTTGTCAACGGCTTCTCGGCGTTCCAAGTCGTGATCACTGCGCGCTACTCGGTCAACGACCTCAAGGCAGACTTGCAGACAATGTACAAGAAGTCGGGGCTCAAGGGTGAGGGCATCTCGTTCATCTTCACCGACCAGCAGATCGCTGACGAGCGCTTCCTCGTGTTCATGAACGACTTGCTCTCGTCCGGCAACATCCCGGGCCTCTTCCCCGCTGAGGACATGGACGACATCATCAACAACATGCGCCCCGTCGTCAAGCGCGCCGGCCTGCCCGACACGCGCGACAACTGCTGGGACGCATTCATCAACACGGTGCGCGACAATCTGCACGTTATTCTGTGCTTCAGCCCCATCGGCGAGCCGATCAAGGTGCGCACGCGTCGCTTCCCCGCGCTGGTCAACTGCGTCGTCATCGACTGGTTCCAGCCGTGGCCCGAGGAGGCGCTCAACTCGGTGTCGAAGAAATTCCTCGCCGAAGTCGACCTAGGCTCGGACGAATCACGCAACAACATCCAGAACTTCATGCCGTACTCCTTCATCGCCGTGAACAAGATTTCTGAGCTCTACGAGTCGCAGGAGCGCCGCTTCAACTACACGACGCCCAAGTCCTTCCTCGAGCTGATCGCACTCTACAAGTCGATGCTCGCCAAGCGGCGAGATGCTACCCAGGCGAACATTACGCGCCTCACGAACGGCGTGATAAAGCTCGAGTCGACCGCCGCGTCAGTGGCCGTGCTCGAGGAGAACCTCAAGGTCAAGGCCGTCGAGGTCGAGGCGAAGAAGGCCGAATGTGACGCAATGATCCCCAAACTCGAGGAGGAGAAGGCCAAGGCTGGCGAGGAGGCCTCCAAGGCGAACAAGATCGCCTCCGCCGCCACGATCAAGGAGAAGGAGGTGCTTGAGATGAAGGCCGGCATTGAGGTCAAGCTGGCGGCGGCCGAGCCCGCGCTTGTCGCCGCCGCGGCCGCGCTCGAGGGTCTGAACGTCAAGGATCTCGGCGAGCTCAAGGCGCTCAAGAAGCCGCCCTCGGGCGTCGAGGACGTGACCGCCGCGTGCATCTGCTTGCTGCAGACCAAAGACATGCCCTTCAAGAAGATTGACACGAGCTGGAAGGCAGCGGTGGCGATGATGTCGCCGCCACCCCAATTCCTTGCGACCATGCTGGGCTTCAAGGCTCGCATCGACAGTGGCGAGCTACCCAAGTCCAACTTTGCCAACATCCAGGACCTGCTCAAACTCGAGCACTTCAACGTCGACATCCAGCGCAAGAAGTCGAATGCGGCCGCCGGCCTGACTGACTTCATCATCAACATCAACGTCTACAACGACATCAACGAGAATGTCGAGCCCATGCGTCTGCAGGCGCTCCAGGCCACCGCGGAGCTCGACACGGCCGTCGCAGCCAAGAACGCGGCGCTCGCGGCCAAGGCCACCGCCGAGGCAACGGTCGCTGAGCTCGAGGCGCAATTCGCGGCCGCCGTCGCCGAGAAGGAGGCAGTGCTCGCCGACGCGGAGCGCTGCGAGCGCAAGCTCGGCCTCGCGCAGCGTCTGATGGCGGCGCTTGGCTCCGAGGGCGCGCGCTGGAAGCAGGGCATCATCGACTTTGGCATCGAGTTGAACATTCTTGTGGGTGACGTGCTGCTCGCCTCGGCATTCGTCTCGTACATCGGGTGTTTTAACAAGCGCTTCCGCATCTCGCTGATGCAGCAGACCTTCTTACCCTACCTGAAGGGCGATGTCGCCTCGGCCAAGGGTGGCGTGCCCATGTCCGAAAAGGGCATGAACCCGCTCTCCGTGCTCACGACGCCTTCGCAGGTAGCCGGCTGGAACAACGAGCAGCTACCCGCCGACCCTGTGTCGACGGAGAACGGCGCCATCGTCACCAGCTGCGCGCGCTGGCCGCTAATGATCGACCCGCAGCTGCAGGGCATCAAGTGGATCAAGAAGCACGAGGAGAAGCGCGGCTTGAAGGTGGTGCGCCTCGGCCAGAAGACGATCATGACCGTTCTCGGCTCGTGCATCGAGAGTGGCTCTCCGTGCATGATCGAGAACATCCAGCTGGTCGTCGACGCTGTGCTGAGCCCGGTCATTGGCCGCCAGACGATCAAGCGCGGGCGCAACCAGATTGTCAAGCTCGGCGACAAGGAGGTGGACTACTCGCCCAACTTCAAGCTCTACCTGCAGACGAAGCTCTCGAACCCGCACTACCCGCCCGAGATCCAGGCCGAGACGACGCTCGTCAACTTCATGGTCACCGAGGACGGCCTCGAGGACCAGTTGCTCGACGTGGCCGTCAAGCTCGAGCGCCCCGACCTGGCGCAGCTCAAGGCAGACTTGATCGCGCAGCAGAACGGCTTCAAGATCAAGCTCTCCGAGCTCGAGGCGGGCATCCTCAAGCAGCTCGCCGAGGCTGAAGGCGACGTGACCGAGAACATTGAGCTCATCGAGAACCTCGAAGACTCGAAGGCCACCTCGATTGAGGTGGGCGAGAAGATTATCATCGCCAAGCAGACCGAGGTGGTCATGATCGAGGCCTCGGAGATGTACCGTCCGGTGGCCAATCGCGGCGCGCTCATGTTCTTCCTGCTCTCGGACCTGTTCAAGGTGCACACTTTCCACTTCTATTCGCTCGCCTCGTTCAACATCGTCTTCCAGCGCGCCATCGCCGGGCGCAAGTTGCCGGGCGACGACTGGGAGGATGACAATGGCGACAACATGATCATGCCCAAGCTCAAGCTCAAAAGGCTCAAGGAGAAGGAGGCGGCGGCCGCAGCTGCGGGCGACAATGTGAAGGACGCCAAGCAGCTCCGTAAGGAGCTCGACGAGCGCCTCATCTACCTCGTGGACAATATCACATTTGAGGTCTTCAACTACTCGCGCCGCGGCCTCTTCGACAAGCACAAGCTCATCGTCGCGACGATGCTCCTGCTGCGCGTGCTCGTACGCCGCAACGAGGTGCAGGGCGACACAGTCGACTACCTCGTCTCGGGCCCCCGCGTCCCCAACCCGCCGCCGATGACGGCCAAGGTGCAGGAGTACCTGACCATCCAGCAGTGGGCTGGTGTCCATGCGCTCAAAGAGATCGAATTCTTCAAATCGTTGCCCGAGGACCTCGAGCTCAATGTGGAGGCATGGCGCGAGTTCGTCGAGCACCCGAAGCCTGAGAGCGAGGACCTGCCGGGCGACTGGCTCAAGAAGACCTCGGGCTTCCAGAAGCTGTGCATCATCCGCGCCCTGCGCACAGATCGCATGACCGCCGCGCTCACCAACTTCATCAAGACTTACCTGGGCGACCGCTTCATGATTCAGCCGCCCTTTGACCTCGAGGACACCTTCATCGACTCGACGTACCAGACGCCGCTCTTCTTCGTGCTCTTCCCTGGTGTCGACCCCGGCGATGAGATTGAGGCTCTGGGCAAGAAGCTCGGCTACACCGACCTGCAGGGCAACTTCGTCTCCATTTCGATGGGCCAGGGCCAGGAGAAGAACGGCGAGAATGTGCTCGACCGCTTCACGCGCGAGGGCGGCTGGGCTTTCCTGCAGAACGTCCACCTCATGCAGGGCTGGCTGCCAATGCTTGAGCGCAAGCTCGAGATCGCTGCCGAGATCGGGCACGAGAACTTCCGCTGCTTCGTGACCGCCGAGCCGCCCGGCTTGCCCACGTTCATGCTCATTCCCGAGGGCATCATGCAGTCGGCCATCAAGGTGGCCAACGAGCCGCCCACCGACGTGCAGTCGAACGTGCGCCTCTCGTGGGCCATGTTCAGCCAGGCCGACTTCGATAAGTCGACCAAGCCGCTCGCTCACCGGCCGATGCTCTTTGCGCTCACCTTCTTCCACGCGCTCGTGCTCGGCCGGCGCAAGTTCAGCACCATGGGCTTCTCGCGCTCGTACGCCTTCAACAGCGGCGACTTGCTCGTGTGCGGCGCGATCCTCCAGAACTACCTCGAGGCCAACGAGATCGCCACGCCGTGGGCCGACGTGCGTTACCTCGTGGGCGAGGTCATGTACGGCGGGCACATCACCGACCCGTACGACCGGCGCATCGCCGTCACGTACCTCGCAGTGCTCCTCAACCCGAATCTGGTCGACGAGCACACCGACTTCATGCTCGCTCCCGGCCTGCGCCCGCTGCTCGAGGGCGAGTACGAGGACTACAAGATCTACGTCGAGGAGGCGTCGCCGCCCGAGTCGCCGCTGCTCTTCGGCATGCACCCGAACGCCGAGATCTCGTTGCTCAACAACCTGTGCGACAACCTCTTCTTCACGATCCTCTCGATCTCGGGCGGCGGCGGCGGTGGCGGTGGCGCCTCCAAGGAGGAGAAGGTAGGCGCGCTGCAGACGTCCATCCTCGAAGGCAGCGGCGCAATCACGGCCCTGCGCGAGGACTTCCAGATGATCGCGATCCGAATGCTTATCAAGGATAAGGGCTCGCCGTACGTCGTCTTCGTGCTAGGCGAGCTCGAGCGCATGAACAAGATCCTGACAGCGATGCGCACGCAGCTCGTTGAGCTCGGCCTCGGCCTTGCGGGTGCGCTCAACATCTCGGACGCGATGGACGCGCTCATCACCGCCATGTTCATGAACCTGGTGCCGCCCAACTGGCTCAAGACGTGCGGCCAGATCGGGCCCACCGGCTCGTACAACAAGAAGTCCCTCTCCTCGTGGTACGCCGACCTGACGCTGCGCTGGCTGCAGCTCGAAATTTGGTCGAGCGCCGAGCGGTGTTCGGGACCGCTCGAGGAGCCGCCGCCCTCGGTGTGGCTCGGCGGTTGCTTCAACGCGATGGGCTTCCTCACGGCGATGACGCAGGTGACCTCGCGCGCGAATGGCTTCTCGCTCGACGCAATGCGCGTGCACTCGGAGGTGCTGACTGCCTCGTTGCCGATGGGCGGCTGGAAGGTCGAGTCCTCGGCCGGCATCGAGAGGCAGCCCGAGGACGGCGTCTTCTGCCACGGCTACTTCATGGAGGGCGCTCGATGGGACGTGGCACTCAACTCGGTCACCGACTCGTTCCCCAAGGATCTCTACCCATGGATGCCCGTCATCCACTTTACGGGCATCGAGGCGAAGAACGTGATCACCGCGGGCCGGTACATGTGCCCGATGTACACGACCACCATTCGTGGCCCGACGCACATTCTGCCCGCGCCGCTGCGCACAAACGTGGATCCAAACAAGTGGATCCTCGCCTCCGTCTGCATGCTGTTCCAGCCCGATTAGACAGAGAAGGGGGGAAGGCCGACGCGCCTTACCTTGACGGTGATGGCATCGTGGGCGAGAAGCGGGGAAACCCGCTCAGGGGTGTGGCCGAGGGCGAGGGCGTGCGTCGGACAGGCGACTGGGACCGCAGCGTAATCATAGCACATCCGCGAGGTGCTGCGCCCACCACTTCCGCACTTGAGGCTAACGGGGTAACGGCAGGCGGCTCCGAACCCAGGATCCAGGCTCGCGAACGCGTATAACGGCTGGCGGCTCGAAGGTGTGTGCGTATACGCTGTGCAGTGTGATCTAAATCGAATACTTAAAATATACTCGATCCTGGCGTGGCGTGCGTCCCTCCGTACTATTCACTTACCACTTGGCCCGCGTCCCGGGCCGGCCGAGCGGCGGGTTCCGGCCGTCGCCGCGCGGGTTCGCGTCCCCGTCCGGTCCGCGGCCCCGCCCCCCGGCCGGGCGCACGGGACGACGGTCCGGGCGGTCGCGCCTCGGCGCTTGACCCGAGCGACACGGTGGGACACAACGATACTGCAGCGATACAGTACTCAATAGCACGAGGAGGACGACGTTGTCTCAGTTGAACAATGTCGTGGTGCGTCCTCGATGTTGCGCATTCTTCCCACGGGGCGACCTCTCAATCTCTTAGACTCTGAGAATGGTTACGCGCGACATCGCGAGCTCCTGCGGCTCGCGCTCCCTGCGCAGCTGTTGCTCCATCTCGAAGACCTCCATCTCCATCTCCATCTCCATCTCGTCGATAACGGTACCGCATGAGGAAGGCCCGACGCTGGACATCGTCGACTGAGCGGCTCGTGCGCCCAGCGCGAGAGTGATCTCAACAGATGCCATTCTTGCTCCTCTCGTCTCCGGCGGCTTGACAGGAGGTTCTTCGTGCCGCCTGATGGAGATGCAAGACGCGCGAATCTGACAGCTGATGAGCAAGACCACAATGGCAACTGCGACGGCGGCGAAAGTAGATGCGATGGTCGCGACCATGCTGCTCGTGTTGCCCTCCCCAATCAAGGAGGGCGCAAATGCCAGTGCTGGAATGAGAGCGACCGTCACAATTGGTGGAGGCAGGGCGGGCGGCGGAAGCGGGGGCGCGAGGATGACTGGCGCGCTCACATTGAGCCTGAGCGTCGGCAGCTGTGCCGCGAAGCTCGAGGCGACGGCGCCCCCTTCGAGCAGACCCGCCAAGTTGCTCTCGGTCACAGGACCCATCTCCGTCACAGTGATCGTCACCGCAAGACCGGTGAGTGCCACTGAGTTGACCGTCACGCCGAGGCTGGCCACGCCAGCGGCAATCACATCCGAACTCGAGGCGCTCAGATTGGTCTGCGACGCACTCGCCGCGTAGTCGTACGTCCGCTGAGCTTCCAAGAGCACTGCTGGCGGCGGATGTGTCATGTTGTGCGAGCTAAGGACGCGACGACGCTGCGCCACGATAGACACTTCGCAGGTACCCACCAGCCCAGAGCACAGGCTGCCCACGACAGCGTGGACGAGTGCGGATCGATTCAACGGCACATTCATGTTGAGCGCTCCGATGGACATGCCGATGCGATGCGTGTCGCTGATAATGGCTGAGACGGTCATCGAATTTGGCGCGCTGCCATATATCGAGGATTGCGTTGCCGCCAGTGCCGCGGCACCAAAGCCGGCAGGCGAAATCGAAGCAAGATCCGCGTCAGCGACAGCGACAGAGAAGCTGACGCTGAAGCTCAGAGGGGGAAAGGGCGGCGGCAGCGCGGGTGGCGGCAGTGCGGGCGGCAGTGCGGGCGGTGGTGGCGAGGGCGGCAGTGGCGAGGACGGCCGAGGCGAAGGTGATGGAGACGGAGGGGAAGGAGGGGGGGGGGGGAGGGGCGGG